>VKKT01007512.1:18737-29574 GCA_008038995.1 Haliotis laevigata | reverse complement strand
CACATACACACGCATGCACGTCGTCATATGAGCGAAATGTTCTCAAGCACGACGTTAAACCCTATTTCACCTCACCTCACCTCTGTTGTGTTTTTGCTGGATCAAAGCAAGATGTTACTTCAAATACTATTAAACCATAAACCATAACACAATGGATGGTTGTGGAATCACCAGTATACCTGACAGAGCAAAGTGTAACTACTTGTAAAGGTTAGTTGGTGCATGTACTGTTTCGGGTTTTAGCACCTCGCACTGATTATGTTTATACATCTCCTGTTGTGTGTAATTATATAGATTGATTGATTGAGTGAGTGTAGTTTTACGCCGCTTTTAGCAATATTCCAGCAGTATCACGGCGGGGGTCACCAGAAATGTGCCTCACACATGTGGGGAATCGAACCCGGGTCTTCGGCCTGATGAGCAAACGACTTAACCTCTAGGCTAACCCACCGTCCCTGTAATGATATTGACGTACTGCAGATAGATGAAAAGAATTGCGTCATTTCGTTGTGTCAGGATACCCGAGTTTGTTTGAATCCCATTTTCAACTTAATTGTGATTCTTGCTCCTCCAGCACACGAAATGCTCGTTTGCTGACCCAAAGTGATAACATATTATAGCAGCACACTTAATACAGCACACTGCGCTCCTGAAGGTGCTAGACATGCTAGGAATTCCATAGAATGCATCTCCTGAATAATGCATTTGCAAATATAAACGAGCAAAGCATGACATTAAATAATTACAGTATTATTTAACAAAGGGAATCATAAATGATGATTAGTGATGGGTCCTGCACGTACACTTATAGATAATGACTTACAACATTATTTGAACACGATCTGTCGTTAATGGTAGAGCGAGAAAGGTATTTATCCATCACAATAATGGCAGAGGGAGGCCCTTCATGGCAGTGATGAGATATCTTCAGTTGTCATTAAGTTCATCAGTCACTATGGTGGGATTCCTCAGAGCAGCTACCGACAAATACTTTTTTCAAATCCTATTGGCGTCCTTGAAGCTATTATGAAGCTTGTTGTCATCGGTATTGTGTAAACTGCCTTCTCCTATCATTAGAGGGACGGTTTCTAGTAGCTAAAGGGTTCGCTCGTCACGCTGAAGACCCGGGTTCGATTCCCAAAATGGGTACAATGTGTGTAAAGTCTATTTCTAGTATCCCATAATTGAAGTAAAAGGCGACTAACGTTGTCTGGTGGTCAGGCTCGCTGACTTGGCTGACACATGTCAGCGTATCCCAATTGCGCAGATCGATACTCATGTTGTTGATCACTGGATTGTCTGGACCCGACCCGATTATGCACAGACTGCCGCCATGTAGCTGGAATATTGCTGAGTGTGGCGTAAAACTAAAACTAAAACTCACCTACAAGATTATAGCACCCCTCTAGAGCACGCAAACAAGGTGACCTATTTTAGTGAACAGTATTTAAGTAAACGAGGTCTTTTCGTTTGGAATTACATTGCAATTATATATTGTCAAGGAGGTCAGTACTTCATTCTTGGGGTATCTATCAACGGCGACGTTCATGCTATCATCCCCATATGTAAAACAACTAACCCCAATAAAGGCAACTATGCGGACAGATAGGTCAAGAAGGACACGGGGTCCGTTAATCAACCTCATTGGTATTGTATGTAAGCAAACATTAAACATGTGTGTGTAAAGAGAGACAAACCAGATATAACATGTGGTATATAATCAGTTTATGCTTGTGTGAGTCGTGTTTTATGCCGCTAGTAGCACGATTCTAGCTATATCACGACGGTGAACTCCAGTAAATAACGTTACCCACTGTACCCCGTGGGATTCAAGCACAAACCGTGGACATGAAGAGAAAAGGTTTTAGTCATTTTCCTTATAACCGCGATATTTGTATTAAGTGAATATTGGGAGAAAATGACCCAAGAATTAGATTTATACCCATAAACAAGCTATACAAAATAATAAATGATACAACAAAACCAACACTCTGGGTATACATAAACGTAAAAGGCAACATTCGCTTGTACTGTTAAAATGGCCACAAGCTTTGGGCGCTTATTTTCTACTTCATCATCAGTGAAATCTGAGACCGTTTCTGCAGCTGAAGCTGTTATTTATATTTATATTATGGAAACGCCAAGAGGATCTATTATCAGCAGCACCTTTGCCCGAGATGTCAGTACATGTGAGAACAAAAGGTTCAAATTGGCCATAGGGCTCATGTTACGACATCTAAAGATAAACATTTTATGCAGCTGAGATTCCTCTCAGTGGGATCACATCTGCTGTGCCATAGAACGTGTTACCTGTTTAGTGTGAAAACGAGCGCGCACAGATTTCTCGCCCCTTAAATATTTTTTCAAAGGTAAATATATCCATCTACAGATTTATATTTAGTGTCATTTAGTCTTGAAAACATAAGCAAGCGTGTACTATTACCAGCAATAATCTGCTCAGATTTCACCTTTCACGAGCATGAGAAGTTCGTGTGAAAAATGGGCATTGTTGCTTTCCAAATTTGTATGTGGTATTGTCGAAGAGATCGAATAAAGGTTGACAGAGAGCAATATAATAGATGTGTCTATTAAGATGCCATGCTTTTAGACTCGAGCAATCATCTGACAATAATAGCAATGTTAGTAAATCCGAAACGGTATTGAACCGTACTCACTCACTGCTACGGGTAGAAATAAAGTATTTGCTTGTCCAAAATATCTTTTATTAAAAAAATGCTATTGAAGTTTGACCTTGGCATTGTTTGACCTTGGCATTGATGAGAGCAGCTGCTCATATAAGTTGGAATAACTGTTGGTTAAATAGTTCGGTAGGTCTACCAGCGATTCCACCTGTGTTTTTGCACCTTCACGTGATTGGCAACCCGTGAAGATCTGAGCTAGAATTGGTCTTAAGGAACCCATGGTTGTCGTAACGGTATCGGGTGGTCAGGCTCGCTGACTTGTCAATGGATTGTCTAGTCCAAACTCGATTATTTACAGGCCGCAACCATACAGCTGGAATATTGATGAGAGTGTCGTTAAACAACAAACAAACAAACAAAGAATATTAGGAAATATTATTTCCTGATTCTCTTCTAATCATTCCGTCAGTGATACAACCAAAATTCAGTGGAGGCAATGTGAACAACAGACGATCCCCCAACAATACCAATATTGCTTCAAGCCGCCACAAATGCGATTATGAAGATAAAAACACATGAAAGGAAGAGGAGTCTAAAACGGTTCCATTGTTATTGACAGCTAAAAAAGAAACCAAGATTAAACAGCGTACGCCAAACAGATATAAGCAAAACGTCAAATGACGTTAAAGTGACGTTAATGTGAAGTTAATAGGGTCTTGAACTATCATACAAAAGCCATCTGTTTACAAATCTGTGGTAATAAGTGAATTGGGTTCAACTTTGCTTTGAACCGTTTTGCAGTTTCATCACTGCGTGTCCGCTTATTTTGGGAGGAATGAGTGAGTGAGAGAAAATAGTTTTACCCCACACTCAGCAATATTCCAGCTACGCGCATATACGTACGTATGTGCGTGTATATTGGTTGGTATGTTGGTTGTTGTTTAACGCCGCACTCAGCAATATTCCAGCCATATGGCGGCGGTCTGTAAATAATCGAATCTGGACAAGACAATCCAGTTATCAACATCATGAGCATCGATCTACGCATTTGACATGTGTCAACCGAGTCTGCGAGTCTGACCACCCGATCCCGTTTGTCGCCTCATACGACAAGCATGGGTAACTCAAGATGAATTCTAACCTGGACTTTCACGGGTTATTTTGGGAAAAATCCCGAAGCAATGCACGTCCCAAACGTTATGACCGGGGCATAGTGCTGACAAAAATAGGAAAATGATCTACGAATCATGAAACACAGAGCATGAAGATCAATACATGCAGGTGTGCATGCATATAACAGAAAATGAAATTAGAATTTCGATTAATAATTATTGATGCTCTTTGAGAAATAATCCCACTTAATTCATCTGTGAAGATCAAAGCCTGAATTCTGTCAACATACACAAGCTAAGATCAAAAGGCAGCAAATTGATATCAGCTTACATAATCACGTGCGGATCCTTTTAAAGAATACTGGAATGTCTGTGTACATAATTACGCATGACTGGTTTTCCAAAGTTAACATCCCCGTGCTGTCAGGCAGACTATAAGTAATGGTTTACAAGACGGTTTACAAGTCTGAAAAACAGAAAATCCTAAAACATTCGCTTCAGAAACCGCTGAGTTGTACGTTGACGAGACGCAAAACATATTTGACGTGGTCCTAAAACATTCACAGGAAGAAAGTAAAAAGCAAAATGTATCAGCATGTCAGCCATTCCTCGCGATCTCACATTTTCAACAATCTATGTTGCTGCCTCACTTGAAGAAAATATCGTGGATTTCACTGGAGATGCTTGTTTATTTTCTCTTAAAGACAAGCGTGTGTGAAAATCTTGTCTGTAGGCTGTGGTTTCAGATGCGCTGTTTGGCTCACTGACATGCGTTAAACCTTTCACTTTGCAGCTTTTGATGAAGAAATTCCAGTAAGAACAAAAACATGTTTACTGAAGAAAGAAATTTGAAGGTCCGGTGTAAAAGGCATTTTTGTTTTAGACAAATTATGTCTCAGTGATGTATCTGCAAGTGCTTGACAGAGAGATCAAAATATGTCTCAGTGATATATCTGTAAGGGCTTGATAAAAAGATCAAATTCAGATTGATGACGAGGAATAGGACGAGTTGAAAGTGTCAAACAGAATAAAATAAAGACATTGCACAACATGTAGACATTTGTCGACGATTGATGTCAGGTCAGGTCAAGTCCATCGCACACATTTGTTCCACTCGGGTCTGTGCTCACTTCTACTCTTGGAATGCAAAGCTGGCTGACAGTAGAGATGAAATATTACAAACTACCGCTAAAAATACGGAATACAGTTGAAATTTGAAATAACCAAGCAATTACAAAATTTGTCGGAAAGGTTGCAGGTCTGAAAACATTCGCCAAAATCAGGCCAAAACAACACATGTATAACGTAATAATGGCATTACTATCGACTGAACATGTCTTGTTTATTTCATTTTAGGCCTCTACAACTATGGTTATATAGTTTGGGACACTGGGCAAAGGATAACAAACGACGGACGCGGAGACAATGGCGGTGCTTTCTGGATGTGGAGACCAATGAAGATCCGGATTAGAATTGATCTTCAGTAACCCATGCTTGTCGCAAGAGGCGACTAAGGGGATTGGGTAGTAGGGCTCGCTGACTTGGTTGACAAGTGTTATCGTATCTCAATTGCGTACATGGATGCTCATGCTGTTGATCACTGGATTGTCTGGTGCAGGATTTCAGAAGGAATGGAACATCTCCCATGTAATTGTATCCCAATTGTGTAGATCGTTGATTATAATGTTTATCACTGGATTTTTTGGTCCAGACTCAATTATTTACTGACAGCTGGAATATTGCTATGTGCACCGTAAAACTAAACTCACTCACGCACTCTGGATGTGGACCACATGCAGTTGATCACTGGTCCACGAGGCAATAAGTGATTAGGTTATACAGGTTAGGCAACTAATTAATTGCTGAGTTGATCGCGCTTACACTGCAAGCGAATTTACGTAGATTACCTTAAGGATGTATAAGTTCGCAACTGTATAAAGTTAAAGTTGTCTTAAGTTGTAATTCGTATGAATCCGATATGTAATCGTAAACCACGAGCACGTCATGAACCCGAGGAACCTAGAAACATTATCAGGATAGTAATTATCAATTTAAAAGCATCTGAAACATGGGCATGTGGCCTCGAAGAAGTAACGTAAATCCGTTACATATTCCTTACAAAGGAGACACCAAGGTTTGTCATCGTGAAGAACACAAACATCGTTGACGAGCATTGCAAGCATTTATTTGCCCATAGAAAATTTAAAAGCCTTTGGGGCAAACATTCTATTCATCTAACACGTTGGTGACTTGGACTTTAATTTAATGTGTTGCGAAAGTCTAAGCTCATCTGGTGCTGTATCCTAGAGGCAGTGTGACAAAAAGAATACCCCGATGCCAACATGGGAGATGGATAATGAGGAACAGCTCAATGTATGGCGATGTGGCGCAAAGGTTAGTCGTACGTAGGTGACTGGTAAAAGAAGAAGACGTTTTGAGTTTTTATATGTAACTATAAAAACTTTATATGTAATTACCGAGTTATCCTCGGTATATGACAATTAGGTATTTCCGAGGTGAAATGACATGGGGTATAACATCTTGCTCAAGGTCATTGTATTTCCATGACAACGTCATGCATATGTGTGTGTGGCTGTTTGGAGTGGGTACCTACTCACATACATTATACTGACCCCGAGTCGATCAGTTATTGTGTGATCCCGTATTTCCTGGCGCAGACACGGTGACAACAAATACCATCTTTTAACGTCTCTTTGTACAACGCGACCTGAGATCTATCCACAGACCTTCGGGTTTGCTGGCAAACCGCTCTATCCGCCATACCACGGAGGAAGTCCAGCAGGGGTGCTGTACGGCCTTTACTAAGGGCTGTTTCCCTTTCGGCTAGAGTTATCCCTCTTGTCTGATAAACGATTAGTCAAATTACACTTCTCAGAGGGGTACACAAAGTACGTGATCTCAACTACCAGCTGTCCGACTTGCATTTTGGTGAAAGCCGCCGTGGCTTAGCGTGTTACATGGCTGACTTTGTGTGATGGCGATTAGGTGCTAGACTCTGAGAGTGTGGGCTCGAATTCCGGTCGGGACTCAAGGTAACGAAAGTACTTGAATCAATATTTTACTGAGAAAGCGTAAAACCAAATATAACATATGTTACATGTTACGTGGAACATAGGGGGGTGTCTCGCTTAGAAACAGCGTAAGGAAGACATGTAGTTATATGGACCCTACTGTTATGCTATAAAATGCCCCCATGACGTGGAAGTCAATTATTACAATCTGGACGAATATAGTGTACCTAATGATTCGCTTTAAATTTTGAGGAGGATGTGTCAAAAGCGGGTTTTACGAGCTGAATATTCTCCCACGGTTGATAAATGAAATAAACTGAATATGCCCGTACACCCTCAACAGATACACGTGACGGTATTGCCATTTCGGGCTCAACCGTTGTAATGCAAACCACGTCTGTGTGTCACTCAGATCCCCATTAAGCATACGGTGACAACATGATATCAAGATACGACGTAATAAGGTTTTGACCTCACATAAAACACTATGACGTCATTACAGACCAGTCAGCGGACATAATTCACCAGACATAATTTGCTACATTTCGTGTGACGAGTGATATAGACACTTCACCCAGAACGTCTGAGCACTTCTGTTTTCCTACCCATGAACATCGACAAGTACAACTGCGACTCTGTTAGAACATTAAATCAAGATTCCCTAAAGCACAGCACACATTCACAAGTTTCAACGACTCACTCACACCTAAGAAAATGATTATATCCAATTAATAGCACAAGGATTATTGGTTTCTGTGTAGACCGCACCGACAGCGCACAACATATTTCATCATCGCGGGCGTCATGACCGAAGCTTATAAATTTAGATTTTTAATTGCCTATAAGAAATAACGGTAAGAAATAACATTTCAGAGAATAATACGTTCTTCAAATTTATGAAAATCGTAGGCAATCACTTAGTCTGGTGATAACCTAATGAGAAGAATGGATTTTATTGACGCAGCCTAACGCAAATGCTACCATTTACGGTTAATCTTATACCCCCATGGGAAGAGAGCAGCCATCACGTAGTGCCCCAGCGCTTCAAATATCCATAGCCAATGTACATAACGTCAATTAATGCTTCTCTTGCTTTTTAAGAGGCTCGTAACCCGGATCCCAAGGTGTTCATTCAGGCTATAAATTGTAGGTGAAGTTTCTTCTAAATTCTTATAGGTCATTCTTCATCCTCATCCCTGATGGGTTTTAGACCATTTTCGTCCATCCATAGTCGACCAGGAACGTTGCTATTGGGGGTCAAAACTCGTACAATCATCTCTGGCAATAACAGTAATGGACATATATTTCTTAATGCATATTTTCGTAAGTTCCCATTTTCAAGCGAGAGGGTGAGGCCGTCACGGAAAGAGTTTCATAATTATGCACTCTACTGCATTGTCACTTCAATGAATCCCAACGGAAGAGATGACACACTAATGTCTGTATGCTGCAAGACACTTTAAAAGTTCGGAAGATGGAGCCACCCCTTGTACGAGCCAGTCAATCATCAATCTGGCTTTGCTAGATACAGTCAAACTGTACAAGATACGGACAAAGTTATGAATGCAAACTTTGCAAGATGAATTCGAACTTCGCAAGAGGCAGTCAAGCTCTGCTAGATGCAAACAAACTTTTGAACATACAATTAAACGACGCCAGATGCAGTCAAACTGTACAAGATACGGACAAAGTTAGCAAGATACAGGCAAACTTTGCCAGACGAATTTGAACTTCGAAAGGTACAATCAAGCTCGGCCAGGCGCAGCGAACCGTTTACAGATGCAGACAAACTTCACGGTGATACGTTCTTAGATACAAACAAACCATGCAAGATGCAGGCAAACTATACAAGCAAAGGAAAAGTTGGTCAGAGACTGTCAAACATTCTCAGATGCAAAACAAAGTTCATAATATAAGTAAAAAATGCAAGATTGCAGTCAGATGTTCGTGGAAGCATCATTGCAAGTTTGCAGGACTCTGTCAAACATTCTGATATGCAAAACAAACCTCGCAATATAAGTCAAACAATGCAAGATTGCAGTCAGATATTGCTTTTCACACAGTCAAACTTTGCAAGGTACATGTATACGTTGCTAGATGAAGCATAAGGTCAAACTGTCCGGCACAAGTCTAAATCTGTAAACAGAAGCGACAAAATCATTTCCATATTCATAGGAAATCTCTGCCAAAAGCAGTGTCGATTGTTTAAGTGTGATTATATCATGAGCAGAATTGTTTCAGCAGTATTATAGCAGTATGATGTTGTTTGTAAACAAATCGAGTCTAAACTAGACAATCCTGTGATAAGCTAAATATTGATGGATACGCGGATCTCAAAATACAGTCACATTTATTCACTACACACACACACGTCTCAAGATATGTTCACATTTTGTAAAGGAATCAGTCAAATAACATGTTGCAATATAAAAGGGGATGCTCAATCAAACTTTCAAAATAATACTACACTGAAGTGAGCCAAAAGATTAATGTAATGACTTGTGTAATGTCTGTCAAAAGACCTTTGATATGGATGCCCGATACCCTTTACTATTTTTCTCAAATGTCAGTCATTCAAACATTTGTCTGATCAGAGAAAGGCAATCAAGACAATTACTGTGAAATACTCGGAACTGAACGCAGGGCACGGCGTCTGTGTAGCTTCTAAAAGAAAGGAATTTGTAACAGATCTCATTTTTTTATATTTACTTACTAAAAAATTCCTTTTATGAAGATTAATTTGCTAAGGATATGAATACGGCTGAAGACAGACGACGTTGCTGGATCAGCGTCGATGTAACGTGTTTCCAATGGTCTCTAAACTGATTGGAAAATATTTCATCTAGACACAGAGCACGATTATTGGCTGAGAGATATTGAGTATCTACGAAAAAAGCAGTACCGTTCAATTAATCCATAATACAACTCTCTTATCTTCGTCATCTCATTTGAACCTTAGAATCTTTACATCTGAGGATTGCATAACTGTTGAATATTTTTTTGCATAATTATAATCAGTTTGTGTCAAGATGACATATCACATGTTGATCGCGTGATGGAAACGTATTATAATAAGTGTTCTAAAAACACTTTTCAATTGTTTAATCAAAATAAAATTCTTGCAGGTCGACAGAAACTAGGGGTGAATACTGAAGATACTGAGGGGGAAACAACTCTTGCGATAGCGATAGTCTATTGCAACATACTATTGCAATAGCAATAGTCTACTGCGACCAACTATTGTAATACTATTGCATACTTTTTTCTCTTTGAATTGTCTCATTTGAAATCATTTCCCAACTGAGTGTATAATTCGTATGAAATAAAAACAAGTTGAAGTAGTTCCAGTCTCTTTTCTGACAAGAAACTTGAAACCCAGATCAAGTAAATACTTAAAGCGTAATCATATTGATAGTCACAATTTCAAACTCCGAGTCGCAGGCCGTGTTTGCCGCTATTTTTGTTTAACAGGTAACAGGGACGGATAACTCTAAATCAAAGTGAACGAATCTGGTCCTCTGCGCACCAATCAACGAAAGTCAATGCTAAACTATCGATAGCCACACATACTATCGATGCATCGATATTTGTTCGTTTCTGCCATCGATTAATTGCTAGCGGAGTCTGAACAATTGCAATCCATCGATAGTTCGATGCATCGTTACAGCACTAACAGAAACTATGTATCTCTTGTTGACTGCAACCTCGAAGAAAATGTAGATAGTTTATCTTTAAGAACCTCTCGTAAATTAACTGCTTTGCTTCCTGCAAGTAGTTTGTACAATGTAAACATATACTCTACACCCATATATCGATATGAACACACAGTAGTGCCATTTAGAAAGAGGTCAAATGTGACATATTCTATATTTGGTAGTGCCATTTAGAAAGAGGTTAAATGTGACATATTCTATATTTGGTATTACACTTTTGTGGAAGCCCCGATGGTTGGGTGCCGGCGATAAGGTGGCTGACAAAAACATTATGAAACAAGAAGACAAAGACATCAATATCCCCCGCAATGGCAAAATACTCTTCATGATTATGTCTA
>VKKT01007512.1:6490-18627 GCA_008038995.1 Haliotis laevigata | reverse complement strand
CCAATTTCAGTCTATGTCAAACTTGTTGCCATGGAAATGGCAACAACATATTATTCAGAAATCCAAAACTACCAAAAGGCACCACCAGATCTATGTATGTGCCCAGTTTGGTGAAGAAACATTGAACGGTTTTAGAGTTCACCTTCGGAAAAGTGCACTACCACTAAGATCTGTTTTAGTCAAACTTGTTGCCATGGAAACGCCAAAAATATTTTATTCAGAATTCCAAAACTACCAAAAGGCACCAGTACACCACCAGACCAATCTATGTGCAAAGTTTGGTGAAGAAATAGTGAACGGTTTTAGAGTTCTGCTCCGGAAAAGAGCACTACCATTAATTTCATTCTAAGTCGAACTTGTTGCCATGGAAACGCCAAAAATATTTTGGATAGAATTTCAAAACTACCAAAAGGCACCAGTACACCACAAGATCTATCTATGTACATTTTAATACCCCCCGCAAAACGCGTTGCGGGGGATAATTAATGGAAACTACTTATGTTGTCGAAATAAAGACAATTATATCAAATTACGAAACATGGCAAATGTAGAGGGACGCAATAAGACGAAATCCAAACAAAAATTCGTTGACGGGGCGTTTCTGCCTACTCCATCTTGTCAAAAGAAGACAGCAACTGCCAATTTCTATCACAGAATGACTGTGTAGATGAGCTCCATCACGGGGCCTCGTTGATTGTCTGTCTTTTTCAAGGCACAAGGTTGAATTTCACTCAGACGAAAATGGCAATTTCGTTTTGGCTTCTCGAAAATCTATGCCTATGTTATTGTGGGGGATGTTAACAAATGGTTCATGAATGTTCGTGGAATGATCTACGAGATACAATTGAAAAAATCATTTTCTAAGTGTATGAAAGGAATACCACGACGATCGATTTTCACTTTTTCTGACAGTACCTGGAATAAGAAAGTTGGTTTTAAGCAACTTTTGTTCCGTATAAAAAGTACCGGGCAAGACGCATCTTACTCTCGTGTTTGATGGTGTCGGTAGGGTAGCGCAGTCGTTAAAGCGTTCGCTCGTCAAGACGAAGACCCGGGTTCTCCACATGTGTGCAGTGTGTAAAACCCATCTCTTGTATACCCTGCCGTGATATGGCTGGAATATTGCTAAAGACGGGGTAAACTACTACGTCACTTATGTTTGATGATGTTAAGCATAGACTGACTGAGTTTGGTTTTACGTCGCTTTTAGCAATATTCCAGCAATATCACGGTGGGGGACACCAGAAATGGGCTTCAGGTATTGTACCCATGTGGGGATTCGAACCCGGCTTTTCGGCTTGACGAGCCAACGCTTTAACCACTAGACTACCTCACCGCCCTTAAGCATAGACGATCATTGCAGCAATTCGGCGACTGTTTTCAGTATCGTGTCATTTTGATAACATTCTTCGTGACTCAGAATGTCCGGACATTCCTACTAGCGGCACATCCTGTTAGCGATCGTCCGTACGCGGGCAGTCAGAATACACGCTTGCCAAACAGTCAGTGAGTGAGTGAATTTAGGTTTACGCCGTAGGACATTATACATTGAGCTTTTTATAACCCAAGGTATAATAACTATTTCATGAAAAACACATGCCACCTTATAGAACAAATCATACAACTGACTCACCAACCATAGAATCTTAAGATTCCAGAACCATTTTTACAACGTTTTTTTTTCATAAGAACATGTATGACTATTTCCAAATATTTCATAGTATTTGAGATAGGAATTACACGTCGATAGCACTAACATGAGCGGGTGAATGAGTTTAGTTTTACGCCGCACTCAGCAATATTCCATGCATATGGCGGCGGTCTGTAAATAATGTGGACCAGGCAATCCTGTGATCAACAGCATAAACATCGTTCTATGTAATTGGGATACGATGACATGTGTCAATCAAGTCAGCGAGCCCTACCACCCGAGCGCGTTAGTCGCCTCTTATGACGAACATTCGTTACCGAAGACCAATTCTAACCCGGATCTTCACGGGTTACACGGCCTTTGGAATTAAATGTGTATGGGTCAATGGCTGTTAAGTCGATATGACAGTGACAACAACTATCTGCTTTTGACTCCTTTTGGCCCGACACTATCACGAGGTGGCATACCACACAGAATGCACAGTATCCAATCAGTTTAGCACATACTCTGGAAGTATAATTACAACTATTGTAACTAAACTGAAGAACCCCTACATACAGGGTACATTTGATTCACACGTCAGATGAAAAAAGCATCACGTTATTTTTAATCACCATTCAAGTACTCCAAGACTTTGATGTTGTTTGCTTAAATTAGTTCAATACTATTTTGACAGAACACAATAGTATAGTGTTCAAGCCCGACACAGCGACCGAGCGATACCGCTTAGAAATGATGGATGGGAACTATGTCAATTGACTTCCCAGCCGGAGCTCCTCACACCACTGGGTCAACAGCAACGTTTGTTCTTCGAAGGTACGGATTTAGAATAACACGCGCGACTGACAATAGTTCCTGGGCTTGTACCAACCAGAGAAGCACCTGGTGCGTGATAGGTAGCGAAACCACGACCTTTTCACACAGGAGAAGCAGTCCGCAGAAACCAAAGACTGGGTTCCGGTCTATAGATACACATCGTTAATGTGACCGGGGGTTGCGTCTAACAACAGCAGCGCCAATTAACCTGGGATTTGGTTATCGCCATACCCGTAATCCTCACGTCTACATGGGATATTTTCAGAGTTCCGATTGTCTTATTATTGTCTGCTTGTCTGCAAATATAGGAATCTTATAGGAACAAAATCTGGATGGTTTTATGTTGTTGAGGGTTCAAATGCTAGTACAATATCCGGGCTACGTATCCACTAAATTGCATAGAGTAATAATTTTTAAGGTTTTTCAGTTATTGTTTTCTATTTCGACAAATAAAACAAACTCTCGTAAACAAACAATTTTGGGGTGGTAAAAACATAGGACAATGTTGTTTCCCCATTCCCATTGCTTTTCAGAAATGTTTGTTTTTAAATTCCACCTTGTCATTTCGAATGCTCAAATAACCACATTAGTACAGCGAGTAAAGCCAGTTCCTGGTGGCCCCTGCTATAGTCGCCAAAGACGGCTTGGAATCACACTCACTCACTCAATGAAATTCACCCGATCCCGTTCATCCGGGCAAAATTTGACCTCCCTATACATAACACAACATATTCCACTGGGGGCACATTCTGACTTAGAATTTCAAATGGCCTCAGACCATTTTGATAAAACATTTCTTGGAGTGATTTTCCAAATGTCCCTTACGACTACTTGCTTTAAACAAACTGGATCTGTGCGATGACAAGCAACAAACAAAAACATTCATCTGCTGAATTTGTGAGTGGCATCTGCAGTCTGTGTGACAGGCCATTCGTACCCTTGGTGGGCAACTGGTGTCATCACTGAATTTCGGAGCCGCATTCATATAATTTCCACAGCTGTTTTGCCCAGCGGGATCTGTTTCTGTGGAAATCGAGACTGACGTCTCCTGCTCTGACATTATGTATTGAAAAAATAAATGCGAAAATCATTTTATTTCACTGTTTCCATAGATTAAGTTTCTCCTGGGAAAGGTGTAATGTCCACGAGTGAGGTGAAAGATGTTTAATGATCACGTGGAACATTTTCGTGTGGAATGGTGTTAAAGGCAAAAAGTTATGGATGACAACTTCTTCATTTTGATGGACACCACGTTTCAGAGTACATTCTTACTCGCTCATCATTCACCTGACATCCAACATAAAGTCAATTAATTCTTGTCGTTTTGTGTATCACTTCTAAATGCCGTTCAAATACTTTGGAATGATGTTGATGAATATATATTTCTCTTTTACATATGATGAGTGAGCGAGTGAGGTTTTATGCAGTTATTAGCAATGTACCAATGTCATTTCGGAGAACACAAGAAACCGGCTTGGCGCATTGTAGCTATATGGGGAATCGAACGTGACGGGCGTACGCTTAAACTAGGGCACCCCAACGTCACTTGTTACATATAGGAAGGGTCCTTGCAGGTAGCAAAGGCACTGTAAGTCCCCATGGTCCCTAATATGGTGATCTACCTTCAGTTGTTGGCAATATATAGCCTGCTGTTATTTTGTGTTGCCCTCCATAGATACATTCTTTTAGATTTGATTACTATTTTTTTCGTTTCTATCTGTAATGATCTAGTTATTTTATTGTCCTACGTCGACAGGTTTTTGTAATCAAATTCCATTCATTATCAACTTCTAACTTTATAAGTCACGATATGGCTGAAGTAGTGGTGATGCGACTATAAATCTTACCTCACTCACTCACTTATAGGAAGGTAGTCATGGACAAATATCTACTGGCATAAAGACAGACCTGAAAGGGTAGTCGAGTGGTTGACCAGTACACTTGGTCGGGGTTTGATTCCTCCCATGGGTTCAGGGTGGATAAAATCATTAGTTTCAATATAGTTGCAGGTCAAAACTTGACTTTCCTATGCATGTGTTTATGCGGGGTACCATCGTTGGGCAGGATTCGTTAAATCTTTTACGAATTATGTTACAGTGACTTATAAACATCACAAGATGTAGTCAGGACTGTACAATCAAAAGGATTTAATTGTTAATTTAACGATTATGGACAGAGTTGCGAGGATAATGATGATGATGATGATGATGATGATGACAATTGTTATCATTAACATGAACATTGCTAAAAGCGCCGAAAACCTAATCCTTCCCATTCAGTGTATAAAGACGTGAAGACAGAATCGAACTTGAACAAATGAAAAGAGTTTTCCGCTAACCAATTCCCAGCTAACACAGATTCCAAATCAATCGGACATGTGAGATAATCGAAGTGTTAAAGATTGGCGTCCAATTCCTTTATCCCCGCTGCAGAAACGCAGAAACACACCGACTCCAATCACTGGAACTTACAACTGCCTCTCATAGAAATGATGACGAATGCCAAGAAGCCAAATTAGCCACAACCTGGCAAATCATCTACACGATCTTCTCTATTGAAAGACCTCCACACCGACAATACCTTGAGCAGCCAAGAACACGGCTTTGTAAGAAAACGAAAAGGGCGTTCTTTTCATTCAAATGGAATTCTCCGCCTGTGCAGAAATCAGCTCGCAGTGAAATTGGCCGCTAGTCAAGTCGACAAGCATTTGTGGTTACCACGTAGACTGTGAATTAAGCTGCTTTGTTGGCCAATTATTCGTGATTCGCTTCCAAAATTAGGGATTCCAATTTTTTGTCCACCTTGATTGTGCATAGTTATATGTGTATCAGTGTCGTCCAGCCAAAGCGCGAAATGCCAGTTTATCCGGAATGGCGCTGGCATAAACATGATGGCTGTGATTGTCGTAACACTTGCCGTTGTCGGAAACCAGCGTATCCATGCAACACAATCAAGATAAATATCACGATTTGAGAACACACCACGTGTCCTTACCATCAGAATTCAATTCAAATCATGATATACCAAAAATTGAAACCTGCGAATTCTTGACTTTGTTATGTCACTCAAAAGGAAGTTTACAAATAACGTCTTGATTAATATTAATGGTTCCTTTCAAATGAAAAATTAGAAATAAGCTTAAATGTCTTTAAAAATTGGGAACGTTTTTGGTCTAATGACACCATTTTATTGTTGACGTCAGAAGGATTGTAAAAGAAGGACCGTATGAGAATTGCTTGAGGAGCCTTGTACAAACGACAAAATGTTGTTACTCTCAGGCTCGGTGGGTGCCATGAGTATGAGCAGTGCACCTAATAAGGTTTGCAAAGGCTCCACTGCGCTATGTTATGAAGCGGCTGGATAATGGCGCAATAAAGGAACACTTCCTCAGATGAACGGGATTTTGTTTTCATGTTGACGAGCTCAAATTGTCTATCCAACATTAATAAAGCTCAATTATATCAAATATAAGCTTAAGTAGTAACTGTATTATTTAACACTTTCATATTGTTTGCATAATAAAGGCAGGTTTAGGTTTACTTGCAGCTGGGTACGTGTAACTGTCTTTTCGTAAAAAAAACAACCCAGAAGCTTGAAAGTTCCTGAGAATATCCTGGCCCCGTTCCTGTAAACGAAGTGGTTGCTCCCAAAACTGCTACCTAAATTAACAACTTACCCGTGAAGATCCCGGGTTAGAATTGATCTTCAGTGTATCGATGCTTATGATGCTGATCACTGGATTGTCTTGTGAAAACTCGATTTTTACAGACCGCCGCCATATGTCTGGAACATTGCTGAGTGCGGCGTAAAACCAAACACACAAACACACTTTCAGGACTGATGATGACACTGTCCTTCTCTATTTGACAACAAAAGGTGTGGCATTCTTACATGAGCAAAATCCCCTAAACACAAACGCTATCTATCAAATTTCATGACACACAGAGAATCGATACCAATTTGAATGTGATGACAACAATATCCACAATGTCAGGTAATAAATTTATGAAATTCAGTGTATTCTTGATAACGTGATTATAACCCACTTGCCCGAAGTCATTCTCTTGTGCCCGTCTGATACTTGCAATGCTGGGAAGAAGACCACGGCAAGAGTCTATGAATACTAACAGTTGAAGAACGGCTGTGTTGGTTCCTGAACAGCTTTAGGTGCTGGCATTGATTAGGGCGAGTGTCAGTCAAACCCTCCTCGACTTGAGTGTGTTTAATGTAACACAATTATGTCTGACATATGGGAGCCACTGGCCAGGAATAACAATCGAATTCGGGAGATATTCTTTATAGCTTGAAATTTGTAGCATATAAAGTGAGAAATAGGACTTTTATGAGTTAAAGTAAAGTGTTTTCAACTCACTTTTCAAGGCCTCTTAAACTTGTTGCCTAATTTAGAAATTAATTAAGTCCAATGGGGAAGAATCTATTAAAGCCAAATGAAAGTAACATTTTCACAAGATGGAAATATGTTTCTTGTGACAAAAAATATTTTCGATTCTGCTCCCTAATTTCACTTCAATCACATGTTTCCATGTTTTTTTGGTCAATAATTGCCTTGCTTTTGAATGTGTTTGTGAATGGTGCCGCCAGAAGGATATTATACATTGAGCTTTTTCATAACGCAAGCTCTCATAACTACTTCATGAAAAACACCTTATAGTACAAATCGTACAACTGACTCATCAATCATAGGATCTTAAGATTCTAGAACTATTTTATAACTTTTTAATTTAATAAAAACATGTATGACTATTTCCACATTTTTCATAGTAACTGTATTTGAGATAAGAATTTGAAATTACACGTCGATAGCACTAACGTGAGTGAGTGAAAGACTTTAATCGAGTCTGAACCAGACAATCCAGTGATCAACAGCATGAGCATGAACCTACGCAATTAGTATACGATGACATTTGTCAACCAAGTCAGCGAGCTTGACCACCCGATCCCGTTAATCGCCTCTTACGACAAGCTTGGGTTACTGACGACCTATTCTAACCCGGATCTGCACCGGCTCGATCATTATAAACATATCATAAGCAATATTCAACATGTGGAAGGGGTTTCTAAGAGGGATGTGTATGGTATGTGTTTCGTGAACCCATGGTTGGAGTTTGGTCAACATTAGAAGTAAGGAACATGAGCGTCATGATTTTGTGAAGCATTGATGACCAATTTTAAAGTGAAGCCTGAGTTAATTTGCCAGTGAATTGATTATAAGGCATGTCTTATTCAAGCCCTTCCATCAGTAGACCTTTCGCGAGTAAGTCCGGCAAGAGACATCTTTAGTGAACCTTTTGATCACAATTAAGGCCAAAGGATCATAAGTAGAAGCGGACCAGGAACAGCTCTGTGTATCCAGTTGCAGCAACTGATACGAAAGTACGGGTTGTTTCCAAAGCGATGGGCACTTACAAACGTAAATGATACAACGCTTAAAAGTGAATGAGTTCTTTGATCTGAAGCTAAAATAACATACAGTCACTGAAACAATGTCTGTCCTGTTGCCAACTGTATCTATCCGGGTAAGAATTGATGTTCAGTAATCCAATGTTTGTCGTAAGAGGCGACGAACGGGATATTGTGGTCAGGCTCGCTGACTTGGTTGACACATGGCGTCGATTCCCAGTTGAGTAGATCGATGATCACTGGGTTGTCTGGTACAGACTCTAGCTTGAATATTGCTGAGTGGGGCGTGAAATTAAACTCACTCACTCACTCACAAATGTTATCTAACACGTCTAATTTCGTGTTGAATGAACTATGAATTCAGAATGACAACGTCAGAATATTATCAGGGTCTGCCTCGTACATACACATTCGAAAAGGCTTATAAAGTTAAATAACGACAAAATGTAAACATACAGTGGCACCGACTTATTCACTCAGGTTACCATTATATCCATAAACAATTATAAAGTTGACCATACAGATTTACCAGTTTATCCAGGATACAGCAGTCCCAATTGAACAAGGTTTTACTGTACGTGTAGAGATACAAATACCAATGTAACGTTATTCCAAAGTCCAGAAAGTAGATTCCTGGCACTTCAATGTGCTTACAATGGTGGAGTCGATATATCACGTCGCGTTTCTTCTCCTTGGAGGCTGGAAATGGGACGCCGTCATTGTATAGTATCGATACCCTGTCCCGCCTTAGGCAAATACCTTGTGTTGCGTTTCCTGCGAGGATCACAACACCGATGTTTAATCATCAGAAAATGGGTCTTAAAATCACCATCTTTACTTCTGCAAAATACCCTTTAACAGCCTAACTTTCCGAAGACAATGCTGTTTACCTAATCGATCGGCATTCTAATGGCATTTTTCATGTTATCCTTAAACTTAAGCAAGGCAAATGTAATTCAAGATCCTGTGTCGATCAGTGTCCTTGGAAAGGAAAACCTTGTTCTTTTCAGTCCATAGTATTGAAACAATAAACTTATTGCTAGGTTTTAGAAGAGGCAGACAGAGTGTTGATGGCTAAATATGTAGCCTTGGCACAGAGAGTCCATTGCTGACATGATTCTTTCTTCCAGAGTAAACAAGTATTCTGTTATCTGACGACACCCTGAGATGATGAATAATGCTTTCTTGGAAATAGCTTCCTCCAACAACACAAGAAACTACAGATATAGACGTGGCGGCGTCAATAGTGCCATGGTTGTACACCCCCCTACAGTGAGTCTGATGGGCCGTGGTATGGACAGTGTAGGTGTATCGACTTGTAAGGGTGATCGGAAGTGATATTTCATCGTGTATATTCATGCTTTGTACTGTTCTGAATTAGTCATGCTATGCGTGGTTTTCTGAGATCCTTTCATTTATTGAAACGAAAAAAACTGTATTTAATGTTCTAAAACATCCAACTCTCGACTTGTACGTACACAATGTGAAAAGGATTAAAACCATCAAATTTATTACCTGTATATATGGATAAAATATGTTTGTGACGTGTGATGGCATGTCCTTCGGCTTGCTGTTAAGATGCGAAGAGGAAATATATTTATCGATCTAAAATTCATCTTCTTTCTATATGCGGTGCGGTGGGCTAGCCCAGTGGTTAAAGCGTTTGCGTCACGCCGAAGACCGATTCTGATTTGGACAGGAGTTGCATTAGCTTTAAGTGTTAAAGGTTTGTATATGGATAGGGGTGAGTGAGTGGCTTCACACATTGTACCCATGTGGGGAATCGGTCTTCGGCGTGACGAAAACGCTTTAACCACTGGGCTATCCCACCGCCCCGCATATAGAAAGAAGATGAATTGTAGATCGATAAAAAGTCAATCCAAGGACATCGAGTAAATCAGAATGTGAAAAAGAATTAATTTCTTTTGTTGACACGTTTTAACACACTCAACTTGCTTAAAAAGCATAAAAGTCAACTGAAACAAAATGCCAGAGTACATCTGACAGTCAGAAATGAAGCCGTTATAGGACTATTTCAGTCAGTCGTTGGCAGTTCTCATATTTCGTCATTACCGGTCATTGTGATTTGGGCAGGACAAAGTACCAACATCTTCAAGAGTAGTACAAGTCATCAATGAAGCTGAAGTCCCCGGATGAACCTTCTCCGAGCTAGCTTAAATTGATGTGTCTCCAGACCCGATACAGAAGCCAACTGACACATCAGAGTTCCTACCGAGCACATAATGCCCCTAACGACTCATTAAAGGCCATAAACAGGGAAAAATCATTGCAAAACATCGTTACGGAGGAAAGGCATGTAAAAAGCTTTTGGACCAGAATCTGTCAAACTTAAGTCAACAGTGTCATCAAAGCTGGAGATGAGATAAAAGCCGGGGTTTGATCAGCGTGACACCTTTGAGATATTATATAAACTGGGCTGGAATGTCAAAAAGGTTGAAATATCTTTGTAAGTAATTAGAGCAATGACCGGTTCAGTGAGTGAATGAAGTTTAACGCCGTTTTGAACAGTGTACGCAAGTTGTTGTTCAGTTCGGGAAGCCATTTTGAAAAGTCCTCAATGATTGTCGTATTGATCCCTATGATCACAGTTGTGCGATTTGTGGACATTATTCTGAAAGGTATAATACCGCGTTTGACCTTCATCCGGTAAGAATGACATGCGCTTCTCTGTATTAAAAACTTTCGGATGGTTTTAAACAAACTTTACAAAAAGTACATAAGATGTGTCTATATGTCGTCTTAGAATCAGTTAAGAAATGCTGTCTTAATTTTCTTAGTTTTTTAAGTATATTTTGTAATTCTTCTTACATCAGAATAATGTATTACTGATAACCTTTCATAATTATGAGCTGGCATTCGTATTACATCTACCCGTGAAGATCAGCGTTATAGTTGGTCTCCTGCCCGTGAAGATCAGCGTTATAGCTGGTCTCCTGTAACCTGTACTTGTAAGTGGCAACGGGCTGAGGCTCGCGGACTTCTGACATGGATCTTTACGAGTATTATCATTTGGTACACATTCAGGTTGCTGAATTGACATTCAGGTTGCTGAGTTGACATTCAGGTTGCTGAATTGATTGCTGAATTGACATTAAGGTGGCTGAGTTGACATTCAGGTTGCTGAATTGACATTCATGTTGCTGAGTTGACATTCAGGTTGCTGAGTTGACATTCAGGTTGCTGAGTTGACATTCTGAGTTGACATTCAGGTTGCTAAAATGACATTCAGGTTGCTGAAATGACATTCAGGTTGCTGAGTTGACATTCAGGTTTGCTGAGTTGACATGCAGGTTGCTGAGTTGACATTCAGGTTGATATGGTGTCGTAGCACAAAACAACCTTGGAGCTACGACAGTCGCGAGTCTATGCTAAGTGTCTAGTCTATTGTTTAAGTGTATTGAGTCTACTATACATCAAACAGGACAAGCAGCATTTTCTTTGCTTTTGTTCTTTTGACAATATCTGGACGGTGCTGAACACTGGGATAATATTTAAAACTTAGAAACATGATACATGAAAATGATACACGAAATTATCAAAATCATGAAATCATGAACACGATCCGTTTCACATAAAATATACAATTCCAAAGAGACCGATGATTAAATTTTCATCAGTAGCATTTCTATTTAAGACGACATAAATATCATCGCTGTGCATAAATATCCTCTTGAGGAAAATGGAGCTTGGTTGTGTAATGATTCAAAAGCGCCCAAAATAATACCCAAGCCCTTTTCAGTACATTAACCCATATTTCTTTCACACAAACCTTTTTAAGTGGCTAATGGTTCTGTTGACACGCGACGAAGACAGAAGGACTTATAAAAACCGGATCGGGCTTCCCATTACATATTCTTAATAGTGTTTTAACATGTTCACGACTGAAGTGTTAGAGGCCATTTGGAGATCCTACTCAGATTGTCATTTCTTGACCAATCTCGTCAAAATCAGATCTTGTCTTTCACTCTGATCCTCTACCACTTTGGGTGAAGGTCTGATAACAGCCCCACTGCAAGTCTCGTCAGGCGATATTTGACATCAGCCATTCGGCGAAACTTCCAACTTAACGTGATACTGAGACCGTGTTATTTACATGAGGATACATGTGAGACTGTATAAACTGATATTTGAATATGTTTGACGGTTGTGTCGAGTTGAAATGAGCTAAATACTTCGAGTTATTTCATGTTCGACACAACCGAAGATTAAATGAATAAAGAATGAATGC
>VKKT01007511.1:21242-32776 GCA_008038995.1 Haliotis laevigata | reverse complement strand
GACTGGGGACACCAGAAATAGCCCTTAATAGCAACTACTGAATATTTCTCCCACACATACTGCAAAACTATCTTAACTCTACATAGCACAGTTCATTTCCATCCGTTTTCACAAGCGTTCCAATGGTCATTCAACAAACTTTTGCACTCCTCTCTGGATCTGCCTATGCTTATGCTATATTTAAAAAGGGTTTTAATCTCAGAGCACATGGCAGGCCATTTTGGGACCTTATTGCAGTTAAATTGCTTTCTTCTAAAAATCAAAAGTAATTCCGCCTTTGAATTTTGTAGCTAAGTAAACATCATTTGGTTTAGATTTATCCTGAAAGGTCTATTCCATATTTCACAAGCAGCTTGAGTGTCAGGTTTGTCAGTCGTGACATATTTAAGGCATATTTTATGTCAATCCTCCAGCCTTTTGGTCTGACCTGATCACAATCTCTAAATCACCATACTTTGCAACACAAGCAGGGCTAAGTGAATGGGTGAGTATGGTTTTATACAGCTTTTAGCAATATTCCAGCAATATCACGGCGGGGTACACCAAAAATGGACTTTACACATCATACCCATGTTTGGCGTGACAAGCGAACACTTTAACCACTAGGCTACCCCACCGCCCCAGCTGAGCTTGGTAATAACTGCCCATTATAAATCATGTGTGATCTTCAGAGCAGGCCATATACCTTATCCTCCCAAATTCTAAAACATAAGTGTAAAATAATTGATCACAATTTTCATGCAAGATTCCTTGGTAGGCTTTTGAAAGTAACCTCTTCTGAAAATAATTACTTGATCCAACCAACACTCTTTGTGAATTTACTATATGGCTGAAAAATGCCGGTGTAATGTTAAATTTGAACTCACTCACTCAAATTTAGACAAGTTCTCACAGATGCTGATAACTGGCATCAAGTCTACATAAAATCTTAATGAAAGCTCCAGTCTAGAACATGATAGTTCTGAAAATAGGTCCTCTATCAACAAAGAGATCTGAGCGCTAAAACAATTGTAGCTCCCATATTTTAACAACCTATAACATTTATCATGCTACAATAGCTTTGTGTTACATGGCCCAGAGGAGTAAATTAAGGTACTTTTCCATAGATCACATTTAGTCTCAGAAATACAGTTTTCATATTTACAAATATATATTCACAGAAACAAAAAGTAACACTGAAATGGACCCCAACAGAAAGCCTATTTCAGGATCTAGAGGCTATCAATACACGCAAAATCATTCTAGATTTGTCCTTCCCAAATCCCTGCTTATACCATGTAGTGACACATTGGAGCTGTAAAATCCTAATAGCTTTCATGTTTTGATAACAGATGTTTATACTGGAACAAAGTACAGGGTCCGAAAGTACCAACCAGGTTCCAAATAAATGTCTTCCTCTTGTACAGTAGTAATAAAAATATAAATGCAAAGTATTGTAGACCCACATGTGTAACAGACACTTTTATGACACCGATTACATAACACTTCTTTACAGCCAGTTCAATTGATGTTGTTGGTTCATCTTGATGGAGGCCTCAAGAACACAACCTTCCTAGTCACGATCACAAAGAAATTGCTGCAACTTTGTACTTCTATTAAACCATACAATCATTTAAGTGCAGATCCTCAGGCAAGTTCAAATGAGGCTTACACAGTATTTTATAGTCAATTTCTTGTTAACAAATACTGTGCAACAGAGTTATGACCTTGATAAATGTTCAAGTGGTAGTCCACAAATAGTCATTGTATGTCTTTATGAATTATGAATTTCTTATGCTAGTGGACTTATGCTGATTTTGTACCATGGTTTCCATTACTTAAGGGACTCAAGGGACGGGTACTCCTTTCTTTCGAACAATTTTAAACTAAGAAATTATACTTTCTTAAACAGCACCACTGGAACAGAATTATGCCTAACATGTAACACCTGCCAAATTCTGTGTGGCCATGGCAGGATTTTGCTGCATTTGTCATGGTCTCAAAACAGAAACATGGAGATTTTTCAATATTCCCAGAGATATTTGCTGTGAACTCTCTGTAAAGTGAGTGAGTGAGTTTAGTTTTACGTCGCTTTTAGAAATATTCCAGCAATATCACAGCGGGGGACACCAGAAATGGGCTTCACACATTGTACCCATGTGGAGAATTGAACCTGGGTCTTTGGCTTGACGAGCGAATGCTTTAACCACTATGCTACTCCACTAACCCTCTTTGTAAAGAAAGCTATGTTTAAGATCGTACAATTTCGATAGTTCGTGTCCAGTATCAACCACTGAGTCAGAAATACATAGCTATTACATTTACATCATAACCTCTATGAAAGAAGTACAATATGCTTTTGGCATCAATGGAAATAACTGAAGACAGACACCTGGCTATGTATATTTTCTTATGCAAATTGCTTTAGAAATGTTCAGGTTGATTAAATGTGTACATGATATGATGACTGACCACCCATATGAACATGAATAAAGATCTTTTCTAACTGCACTACCTGGTATAGATCATTTAATATGTCATTAACAAAACATAAAGAAAGTAGAAAAAGGACAGCCATGCTTTTACAATTGGATGGGCAAGATAATGAGAAAGTTGTTTCATTCACAAGCAGAAAGTATTTATGATGAGATGCAAGTAAACCTTTGTTTTGTACACATACTAGTATACAACAAGAATTAGTTTTCTCATTAACATAAGAAATATATACAGTAATATCTGCAAACATTACAGTTTATCAACCTGATTATCTGAGATCCTTTTCAGAGTAATAATAGTAACTTTTCTTATATTCTGATTTAATAAGACAATGTGAGGCCCAGTGACTAATTCATCATTACTCAGTTATAGCACTAACTGTGATAGTGAGCTTCATGGGCAAGAAAAGCCTAAAGCGACACAAAACTTAACAGCTCCTGAGTGAGCAACAATTGTGTAATTCGAATGACTATCAACTCCTCAGTCTTTACAAAGATAAGAACTGTCAAAAACTTTGAATTTGAAAGAATATTACAATCTTTTCCCAATAAATCCCAGACAGTCAGCCAACCTTTCATCTTCTTTAATCTGATACACATGCACTCTTCGTGCTGGGATTGAATTCAGGGTCTTTCACTATTCTAGTAATCAGACAGTTTCACAAAGGTGTAAATGGATTTCATTGAGTCATAGAACAAAATGTCAACCTATCACATTCCTATTACGGATGAACATAAAACATATGTCTCTGGCATTGGTACAGGAAGATTCTTTTCCTGCAATCCATGGTGATTTTTTTGTTTTAGGTTCATACGTTTGGTTTTGTTTCGTTACGAAGGTGAATGTTTTATGTCTGATTTCTACTTTTGGTTATTTTTGTATGAACCTGAGCCTCCAGCAGACGACATCACCAGAACGTATGATCATGTTACTGCTTCATGGAAGCCTGAAGAAAATATTGCTGTTTGAATCACATTTCCTTGGTAACATGTAAATTGGTGGTATTTGTTGATCATTTACATTATCTATGCACTGATTTCAGAACTGAAATCACATTATAAACCGCATTCCCATATAGTTGTGTGTGGAGCCATTCCAAAGCTTGATATAGCCAGTCTCTGTACCTACTACGTAAAGTTCATCAATTATGCATGTATCATTATTTTCTAATACAATGTTAGATGCAACAAACCTACATGTTGTCAGTATGTAGATATATCCGAGGGTGCAGTTTCACATGTCATCTGAAGTTTGAACAGACACACCCCCTTGCCATGCATATTGTTTTTGTTCCCATGGCGAATTGTCAGAGCAATCTGAGAGACTAGTGTGAGAAAAAGGTTAGCATCTTTGATAACAGTATACCAAAAAGCGATATACCTTTAGTAGTAACTCTAAGTCCCCAAACTGATCAGTCATTTTCAACAGACTTCTTGTTGTATCACCACATTGCAGTCACACTTGATATTTCCGGTCACATGGGTTTATTTACGGCGAAACGGGATGTCACTTCGCGGAACAAATTCTATCCAATGGAAGCTTTCTTGTAGATTTTCGGCATACATTAGCGTAAACATTCACGGAGTTTCCCGAGAGTAACCGAAAAGGCATTTCCCGCCATCTTTGTTCCAACAGTCATTAGAATGCACGCATGCTCAGTAGTTCACAGTGGGCGTCACCAAGATAGGATTAAATGCGTTGTCCAATCAGAAGAGAGAAGTCGGTCACGTGACGCATAAATTATACGTAAGAGGCGGGAATCTCAACGGCAGTCGTCTGCAGTGAGCATTGTTTGAGGAAGGCGGCAGTCAGAGTTCTCCCACGTTCGTTGAGATTTTCTAGAGTTCATACCCAAAACCCCATCATGCCTGGAACAAAGTAAGTCACCATAGGTTTTCTTTTGATTTAGTTGTAAAATCATGTACGTTTTTAAGTAAAAATCTCATTGTATTTCTCTATTTCTTTCGACAAGGAAGTGTTTACGCACAACCTTTCTACAGACCACGCTGAACCAGCATGGTCGTCTTTGTTCATTGATGTTAGCATCTTCTCACAGAAAGTGTGTCTTAACATATCTAAATAACTAGAGCGTTATTAGTATAAGCATCGTGTATGGGGTGTACTTTGTGCACTGAAAAAATACATGAACACATAAAGTGTTTGTACAGCACGACATGAGTAAATTAATGAAAAGAGGTCAAGGCGTGAGAAGCTAAAGCAAGCAGAGAAAGCTATAGTGAGGATCTTAAACCTACATCCTGTTCAGTGTGTTTGATCAGCTTTCGCTGTTAAAGGTTTATCTTTGTAGCAAGACGGAAAACTCAGTGCGCCATCGGGAGAAGTAGGAAAAGATGTAACTCATGCTAATATTTCCGTGTTTAGGCCTAAGTGATTAATATCGTCTGCTGTGGGAAAAGTAGGTCAGCTGGTTATGTTAGCTGCTACTAGATAGATTTCTTAAGTTTTCATTCAGAAATGTCCCTTCTTCATCACTAGGTCAGAAGTTGAGGTTGACACCACCCAAACCGAGACAGAAACCGTCGAGGTTAAGAAAACAGTCGAGGATGTGAAGGCACAGAAAGACGCCGTGAGTATGAAATCCGTTTTGTAAACAAAGGGCCATTTCACGTTTAGTATTACGAAGTGTTATTTGATCATGTTCTTGCTGTAAGCAGTACTTGTTTAACAGTTTGGAGAGTTAGGAATCGGGAATTTATAGCAATGTTTGCTAACAAATGTTATCGTGTGTTACAGGCCAACGAGGCCGCAGAGGCTAAGGAAGAGACCGAGGAGAAGGAAGAGACTGAGAAGGAAGCCGAGAAAGAGGAGGAGAACACAAATCAAAATGCCAGTGAACAGAGCGAAGAGGTAGAATCTTCAGGTGCGTAAATCACTTTGAATTTTCAGTACTGGTGATTTCAAGCATTGTGTTCTATTTACAATGTTGTGGGTATCATGGATGTATATTTAACTGTCTTCTATACAACTTTTAGCTTCCAGATAATATTAATTTGAAGTGATTGTCTCTGCATTATCAACAATGTAGTACATGTTTTATATTACGAATTCTCCATTTCAGAGGCCTCAACAGAAACCACAGCAGAAAAGAGGAGTTCAGAGGAGAATGGCGAAGAGGAGAGTCCGACCAAGAAAGTTAAAACGGATACATCAGAGGAAAAAGAAGAATCACAGGAAAAGGAATCTGCCTAAGTTCGTGTTTCTGGAGAGTGAATATGTGTCTCTCATTGACTGTTTTGTGACTGTAAACATGAGATCAAGTTGTAAAATTCTTCATGTTTCATTTTTAGTTCATGTTCATGTAATAAATCATTATTTAAATTCATCCAAATTTCCAGTTTTACTTTATTACAATTATTCCCTACCCTACCGTTTAACCTATGAGAAAAGGTTATGGCACCCTTCAGAGTTTTCGGAAGCTCTGTAATACACTTGGAATCTGCAACAGTTTCAGGGATTGCACGTGTCTGCCTTCAAAACCTTGGATGTGTGAAAGCAAATTTGATGAGTACAATGTGTCCATCAAATCAAAGACCACACCAATGCTCTTGGAGTTTTAGCTCACTGTTCCAAAGATTGGCGTCCCATAAATTTCCCTTGTAAATGTCATGTTTTAATCTCGGGTTGCTTGTCAATTTAAAATCAAGAGGAAGCATTTTCCATGACAGTCAAGTAAAATGTAATATATATTGGGGGTTTTAAAAATTCAGAAAGTTGAGTCAAAATTGTCAGGTGATCTTACGAAATAACTTGGAACATTGAACTAAGACCAATCATTGATACTAATGCTTTGATGCTGTCGCAGGTGTCTTGGTGATGTCTTGCTTCTTGGATAGTATGTCAACTGCAGCTTGTCCATGTATCTTCCCAACATCTGACTGGAAATAAGCGTTGTTCATATTAAGTTTACAATCGGATTCAGACTCCATTGCTGTCAGTTGCGCATTCATTCACTAGCCTCGTCAACAGTGCTGATAAGTGAATGACCAAATGCGATTAGTTCGCGGCCTATCGATGCCTTAAAGGCAAGGAGGAAAGTACGTATTTGCATAATACTCTAATCCATATTCGAAAAATACTTACTGTACACAACACACCACACTGCCATCTTGTCTAAAACGTAGTCGGCCTATCAATTTGTGACATCACGTTTACCCCGTCTTGAAATATATAATGAGTTGGTCACCTATGTCCATGTAAGAAAACCTAATCTGTATGTCAAAGACAAGTTTGGACGTGCACACTAACCATGTCATCAAGTGACAATCAAATGTTTGTAGATTATTCATCACGGGTTGTTGGTGTTACGGTGATATATATAAGGTGACGGCGACAATGTAGTTCAGTTTTTGAGCATTTAATACGAGGTAAACCTCCTAATAAGCTAGGTAGTCTACAGCTGTGGCTGGTCACACCTAAGACCCGGATTCGATTCCTAAAATGTGTGAAAAACAAGCCTGAAAGCGGGGTAAAACAATGCTCACTTATAACAGGCCTTAAATCGTTGCAGGAATAGTTACTGAAAGTTAAACGAGCGCTCGCACTCACTGTGAAAGTGATGTAATGTATTTGCAGAAAATAGGAACACAAGTGCCAGGTGTTACATTTTCAAAAAATCATATCGCCCATGTGGGGGCCCTCTGTTTAAATGTCATCATTAATGAATGCGTCGATTGCTCGTATACAACTTCAAAACTGAATCGTGNNNNTGAATCGTGAGTGTTTGCTCAGCTTCCCACATTCGGATTCGTTTAAATTCTTAAACTTAATGTGCGTTGATTTTTCTTTCTTACGGCAACCGGCGCTCGATTCGGCGCAACATCCCTTCCAGGTATTCGCAATACAATTAAAGGTTTATCTGACGTTTGTGTTAATTATCAACAACTGGCTTGTGTTCAAGGCTTGAGTATACATTTGGGAGCGATGCTAAATCAAACATTTACATCACCCCGTGTCTGGTAGCACAATGCCCGAGTCAATCTTACTATCTGTAATATTATGATGGTAACTAGAAGATGTATAAATACCATTAAGACTTATTTACATCATGCACTCAATGTTCCTTCTCGCTCCCCACACATTTCATCAACATAACTTTTGAGACGGTCCCTGAAGCGTCTCGTCTGACATTTCCACACGTTCATTTCCAGAAACTGGATCATTGGGTGAAAGGTATATTTGAAGAGGGTTTTCCCGCTTTTTAGATGTTCGTGAAATATACTCGAGCAGGGCGAAGCTCATTCGGTCATTATCTGCGACCACATCCTACTGATAAGGCGAAAAAAACCCAAGTTAGGTGGTAAATCGATTAATATTATTTTTTTTCTTTCGCATGGTTATCGTCAGATGGTGATACAATTGCCTGCCGATCTCAGAAATATACATATCAAATATTTCAACGATAAAACTCAGATAAACAATAACAGTATATGTACTGAAAGTGAAAACACACCGCAGTCTTACATCTTCTTGTCGCAATATATGGCTGAAATATTGACATCTTAACGTTGAATATTAATGTTCCACGGTGGGATTTGAGTGAACGTCTCATCTACAAATGAGAGTTATCTGCCCCTTAGGTAGTATTTGTTTTTCACTGCTTGTCAAGATGTTGGCGGCCACAAGCACCGTTCTATTGGATAATTCTCGTAAGGGAGAACTTTATACTTTATTTCACAATAAAATAATATTAGAACAGAATTCTCATCCCTGCCTATGAAAAAAAATGTTCTGTTATTAATGGAAAATCGACTAATCAGAGAATAGTTATAGTTGGTAGGTTGATTTTTTTATTTAACGCCGCACTCATCAATATTCCAGCTATTTATGGCGGCTGTCTGTGAATAAGCGAGTCTTGACCAGACAATCCAGTGATCAGCGTTATGAGCATCGATCTTCGCATATACTATACGATGACTTGTGTCAACCAAGTCAGCGAGCCTGACCACCCTAATGGAAAATATACCATAATTATAGCAAACACGCGACTGGAAAATATACCATTGTAATAAGAATGGTTTAGCAGGTGAATAATGCTACAGAATTTTATTTGTAAATAATATCCACCCAAACACTTTAAGATACGGCCACAGTTTATCATATATTAAGTAGATCTGCTAAATCTCTAAAATCAATTTAATGAAGAAGCACATGCTGAAAACTTCTTTGAAATTTTCACGGATAGACATCCCCGTGATATGAATAATTTAATTTCTTATAACCAGCACACGTCTCCCACGTGACTGAAATGACACCGCATGTATTTCCACAATAAATTTCATTATGTCAGTGTAATGTTGACATTGAAGCAAAATACAAGTTTAGTTAATGGAAAATACTAATATGAGATCAATGTAGACCATAAACGAATTTGCACCTGCCAACTATTGTCTGTCTGAAATAACCAATCCCACGCTTACTCCCGTCCGATACACTATTCTCCACAGTACAACATAGGTATATTTGTATTTGCAATGATGTACTCTTCACTAAACTTCACGAGTTTTGTCTGTTATACTCTTTTATTCTTCAAAGTCAGTTTCGCCGTTTCTATGGAAACTATAATTATAAACTCAGGCACAAAAGAAAGTTTACCAAGTTCGTTTTTTATTAAAATGAAAATTGAAGGGACTGCTGTAAAATTGGACTATTGCTTGGTAAGGGTGTTAGACACCTAAACGTCGCATATACTGCAAATAAAGAAGTTATATACATAGAACTAAGAAAAACCTAGCACACTTTCAGTGTCTGAGCCGCAGTTCGCATGGTCTTCTATAAGATTCGGGGGCGGTGGTTAAAGCGTTCGTTCGTCACGCCGAAGACCCGGGTTCGATTCCCCACATGGGTACAATACGTGAAGCCCATATCTGGTGTCCCCCGCCGTGATATAGCTGGAATATTGCTAAAAGTGGCGTAAAACTAACTCACTCACTCTATAAGATTGCCGTGAATACGTGTTGACTTACCAATATTCCAGCAACACCACGGCGAGGAACACCACAAAAAGGCTTCAAACACTGTACCAACGCGAGGAATCAAACCCGGGTCTTCGGCGTAACGAGCGAACGCTTTAACCACTTGGCTACCCTACTGCTCCCTTGAATAAGCAAGCTTATTACTGCATGCCTGGATTTTGGATTTGTTTACCATTTCTTGTCAGGTGAAAAGGCATGGCGTTTTGTTTCCGGCTTGTTTTACATAAATACTTAAATGATCTAAATCCTTTCATATTTATTCGAGATATGACTGCTATAGATTATTCCAATTCTGGGGATTGAAATATTTAGATTTGTTTCCAAAATAATACATGGTGAAATGTGTTGTTGTTCTTCCCGAGAAAACAAAGGCATGGCGAAAATATGAAGCTTTATTGTAACCGTTTGTGTACAATTTGAGCAAAAATGTTTTCCCGATTTTCGTCTTATACTAAAGACAGAGCTAGATACGTCAGTTCCGGTAGAGGTGAGGGATGGCGAAAGAGATGAGTCAAAGGTATTGTATAGAGGTGTGCAGTAAATAAGCGAGCATTTGCATTTCTTTGACTTCATCATTTTTAATTTTGCTGACAGCTAATGGATTTACACACATGTAATGCAAAAAGTGAAGATCACCGAAGTAGGAAACAAGCAGGACGATAGTCCAGTTTTGTTTTCTCGCCCTATCGAAGTCTTCATCCATGTCCGACGAACGCGTGAAGATCCGGGTTAGAATTGATCTTCAGTAACCCATGCTTGTCTTAAGAGGCGACTAACGGGATCGGGTGGTCAGGCTCGCTGACTTGGTTGACCACATGTCATCGTATCCCAATTGCGTAGATCGATGTTCATGCTGTTGATCACTGAATTGTCTGGTCCAGATTCAATGGCTGCACGCGGCGTTAAACAACTGCAACCAACCAATTTGATGAGTATTTGAGACAGGTTATCACTATCCAGTGAACCACCAGTTCCTTACTCCACACTGTTGTTGTATCCCACAGCAGAAGAGCATCCAAAGATGAACAGCGTGTAATAAGTGAGTGAGGGAGTTTAGTTTTACACCGCGTTTAGCAATATCATAGCAGGGGATACCAGAAAAGGGCTTCACACATTGTACCTGGGGAATCAAATCCGGGTGTTTAGCGTGACGAGCGAACGCTATAACCACCACCGGCCCCGCATATATGAGAGTCAAGGCAAACTAATAGTTGAGAACAAGAATACCACTTCAGATCCGGCTTAGAATTGGCCTTCAGTAACCCATTGCCTCGTATGAGGCGACGAACGGGATCGGATGGTCAGGCTCCCTGACTTGGTTGACACATGTCATCGTATCCCAACTGCGAAGGTCGATGCTCATGCTGTCGATCACCTGGATTGTCTGATCCAGACTCGATTATTTACAGCCCGCCGCCATATAGTTGGAATATTGCTGAGGGCGGCGTTAAACAACAAGCCACTGGACCAACCACTTGGTCCAACGGTGGCAAAGGAACCTCCGCTTTGTACAGGCGTTTTAGCCCGATATGGTGGCATACAGGAACATGATCTTTCCTCGACAGTATCTCTGTGTATTCTGTGACATATTTGTCCCCAATTCATTACCTGAACTTTTTTTGAACTGATAAATTTGAAAAGAGTCCTGACTTCTGTTCCTGAGGAAAACTTAGGCTTGCTTCATAAATAGGCCGTTATATTACCGCATGGTTGGTGGACAGATTTCTCATTGATATACTGACCTTGTTGAGTATAGTCAACCTGGATTTTCCGCTTACTCCCCAAAACGGAAGTCATGACTTTGTAACACACTGGGCGAGGTGATATGAGGTTTAACATCGCGCTCAAGATTATTGCTGTTATAGAGCGACGTACATGTACGCTCGCGCTTTCCTGTGCGCTAGCCCGTATTATTGTCCGATATGTATAGTTCTAGGCCACTGAGATATGCTGCAGTTTATCAGGGATGCTCCGCTCAGACACTGTGTTAAGCATGTTCCCCTCAACTAGCGCCAAATCTGCATGTGTTATGAGCTGCATAGACTAAGGCTTAGTCTCTGAATATAT
>VKKT01007496.1:56164-67352 GCA_008038995.1 Haliotis laevigata | reverse complement strand
CCTTTTTATGGCAAGCACATGGGTTGCTGAAGACCTATTCTACCCCGAATCTTCACGGGTCGCTCTTAGAAGAGGTGGCTCTACACGGGTGCCTTTCTATGTTTGACTGATCGTTTGAAAATACATAGAGATTATCACGCGAGTGTGTTCTGGGGTAGTTAATATTCTGCATTAGGAATAAATATAGTATTTAGCGAGCCTTGGCAATGCAGGATATTGACCATCCCAAAACACACGAGTATGATAACCTATTTATCATACGTCATTGTTACTTTATAATTTTACAAACTTTCGATTTCAATCGCTATAAATCATGAAACTAAACTGCCTGTGCACAGATATCTGTGACTTCACAAATATGTGTGAAGTAATACATTAGGTCACAAGCTCGGTGACACAATTTTCTACTGATCACTCATTTGACTGCGTTAGGTCATCTAGTTCCCAATAAGTGTTTATGTTAAAGCACGAATTGTTCAACAAATCTGAACTTACATTTGAAAAATAACAACAAACTCGTGTGGAACTTCAGAAACCTTAACCTTTTTTAACAACAAACACTGTTTAATGTTTGTGTGACCTGTCATCTACTTCTAGGGTACGAAACCTGTGCCGTCTTCTCGCTAACACTGACAGTCTCTGGGGGGAACTGTTGTTGATATCTTCGTAAGCCTATGAATTTCTTTCTTCGCTTTGTAATTCATTCTATCTATCTTTATCAGACATGAATGTTCTTGGAGCAAAGCTCTGAGTGTACCGTAACCACGGCCGTCAATCCGGACACGATCGCCGATAGATGGGCCTGACGCCATGTTTGTTTACACTATGAAAGTAGTCCCTAAAATGTGCATATGACCTCTCTAATTTGCATCAATATTGGTATATGACACCAACGGATACCAAAAATATCTGTTGGCTTTATCCTGCCGAGAACTCTATCCATTGTATGAGAAAAGTGTTTAACATTCTGTTATTCATTTCAAACGTGTGAATCAGAAATTCCCCAGGCTAAATAATTTAATTCAATTAAAGTAAATGTCCCTCCAACCCGTATTTGAATGTAACTTGACCTTTATTGACTAGTCACGTCTGTCAGTGGCTGTCAATGTTTTTCTTGCCATTCATTTGCATCTGACAATTTTATTGAAGCCAGAGAACAACCCCGACTTGATATATGGCTCAACATTACACTGTAGATCTACTGACAATGAACACGTAGGAACGCCATCATTAACAACCACAACCACGCGGCATTGAGTAATGAGGGATTCTATTTTTATGGCTATCTCTTAGTTTTATAACATAACAGAAATTTCACACTCGCATCACAGACTCTGGTTCTTTCATGTCTTGCTAGATGGTGTGTGTTCGAAAGAAATGTGACAGTTGTGGCACATACACAGTGGTTCGGGATAGTGTGTCTTCTGAATTAGATTTCCAAACTGCTGTTACATCACTAGATAATCCTGCTGATGATACGTGATGAAGTAATAGAAAACATATATATATATATTCATATATTTATCTCAATATCAGCACCAAGAGACTTGAACAGAGAACAATTACAGCTCTAGTTTGATTTCACTGAAGAAAACACTGGTAATGTGAAATTCTTGAGACAGAGCGTTAAGCCAATCCCGGAGGTAATATAATTCATTTATACACAGAATGCTGCATGTCATTTGTGAAAAAATTTTCTTTGATGTAAACGAATTGTAGTAAGGATGTTAGTTAGTGGACTTCCAATGACAATGTTCAAGATGGATGTATAAACACATTGGTTGTACAAATCTACACAACTCAAATAATTATTCATGACGCTGGCCGTTTGACTGTCAGTTCCTTTAAAGAAGAAGAAGAAGAAAGCTGCCACCTCGATCACTCTTCTATGCTTAGTCGTAAAGCCGTCTTTCGATGTCTGATAAAAAGCGACAATGACTACAGAATTAATTCTAGCAGTCGATGGGCGAAAACGTGGAACATTCCGAACTGTTAAATAATGCGAGGTCAGATCGATGGCATCATTAAATAGCATGTGGATTGTCAAATACTCTAATGATTTGTTTGCCCTCTCAGTAAAAAGTACCACCTTTAATGTTTAAAAAAAAAGATGGAAGGTCGATTGCATCATTAAATACAGTGTGGATTCTCAAACACTCCATGTTCAACTAAAAACACATTAAATACCTGTGGATTAGAACAAACAGAATTCAACCAAAGGAAAAGCATGCATGCTGGCCGTCAACTTCGCAAGTTCGGCAGTTCCACAAGTAGATGATATTTTCAAAGCCAAAAAAATACATTTTGAAAATGTTTGGCATCAATGTCAAGACGCAAAGGTCAAACTATGTCAACATATGAAATGCTGTGAAAGGCAGCTATACAAACTACACATGCATGTGGATCGATATTATTGCATACATGAACATAAATGGAGATATGTATTAACCACAAAGAGTTTATACAGTCTGGAGAAGAAGATGACTTTCAGAGAAGCCGATGTACATGCAAAGTCACCGAGAGTGATTTCTGAAGAATGCATGTTGTTGCCAGCCTGTCAATTTGGTTAACCCGTCCTGATTAAACAAATAAACGTTGATCCGACGTGGAATCAACTTCAAATGGTCGTTTAGTTTATCATATCTACTTTACTTGCAACACAATGTCTAGGTCTTGTGGCATGGCAATCACCATGAATGTGTGTTGAACATTGGTGGATAGTGTGTACCACTGGTAGGACCAGGTTGTACAGACGCTACCATGGTTGAGGGATATTGCGGATCCAGGGCGTCATTATCATGATGCAACGACTATTGACTGACGGTGTGGATCCAGGGTGTCATTATCATGATGCAACAACCTTTTGCTGATGGTGTGGATCCAGGGCGTAATTATCATGATACAACAACAATTGACTGATGTGGATCCAGGATGTCACTATCATGAGGCAACAACCATTGACAGATGTGGATTCACATATTACATTGAATCATATGGAGCAACGTAACGATACAATGGATCGTAAACATATTGGTAGTTTTTGACAGTCGAGGTACTGTTGTTGTACTTGTGCAAATGCTAAAAATATATGCTGCCAGATTTCAGTGAGTGAGTGAGTTAAGATTTATAGTCACATCGGCAATATTTCAGCCATATCGTGACTTTATGAAGTTATGAATATATAATAAACACACTGGGATTATCAATTGTTAACGAAGGACAGTAACCAGATTTCAGCTGTCTGCAGCTCTGTGTAAAGGCTACATCAAAACCTTGAGTAATTAAGTCTTGATTGATGTTGTCATATGAACGCAACAACGTTTTTTTCCATTTTATGCCAAGCAATTCAAGACCTACTATACTGATAAAATACTGAGACGTGGAGCGGCCGCACATTGCTGAAATGTGAAATGGAGATATGTCTGCATAAAGAAGATTAATTATACAAATAAACTTTAAAAACATAAATATATCAACACAAATATTAGAGTTGCCGCATGTGTTATCTGGCAAACACAACGGCATGGTTGCATCATGATAAAGACATGGTAGATCCACACCATTCATTATTCAGTCAATCAGTCAATGGTTGCTGCATCATGATACTGACGCCCTGGATCCACACCATGAGTGTGGTGTTTTGTATAATTGTGAGGTGAACTCTTTACTGAATAAACCCACGTGGACGTCCTTCACATCCTTTCTAATTGTGCTGCCATTCCAAGTTCTTGTCGGTCTGAGATAGAGAAGAGTTTTTAATCACGAAAATGGAGCCTTCTATTCACTGTAAGAAAAATAATGTCTGATGATCTAATTCACTTGTAGATGTCCCAGTGAAGATCCGGGTTAGAACTGATCCCAAAGTTATCTTGGCGCTAGTCATCTGAGCACTAATCATATACATTTACACATATAGCTTTGTGCATCGAGTAGTTTGGTCCAGGATCGATTAATTATAGGCCGTTGTCATTTTAAGCTGGTGTAGCGGCAATGAACAACAAACTCGAAAAACGTTTGAATACAGCAACATTTGATCCACCTCTGCTTGGACCGGCTTTGTTTGGCTTCACAACACAACATCCAGATGGCATAAAATAACTTAACATGTCTCCCGTTGTCCCTGCCCTCATGTGAACAGACATCTGTGACTGACGGCCCCACGCAAAAAATGTAACGAAAATCTATTTCGATGCAACTGCGCCTCTCATTGTAAATAAACACTTCTCCATGTAAACAGTGAAATCTATTTATGAAATATGAATCGTGTTCATCGTAGCAACATGGAATTCAAGATAATTAATAATCTGAAAGTCTTCTGTCGGAGACCGACATATTAAATCATACATGAACTGTTATCAATGAATCATTGCATTGCACTTCCGGTGTTCCTGAAAAAACAAACATGTCATGATGACATAACACAGTTGTTTTTGCACCTAGTCTTTGTTTTATAATAAATGATTATGTTATCAAAACAATATGACCAATGCTCATCTGTCAAACACTATTCCATAAAGAACGCCTTCTTCAATGAAATGTGCAATTCATTTAATTCTATGTTCACATATTGTATGTTGTGACATGCCTTTAAGATGAATTGCAGCTTGAACAATGAAATTGATACTTTATCGTTTTGAGAAAGAAAATCATGTTGTTTGATCAAAACTTATTCCCGGGGTCGTTTCCTCACATGGAAGCCATCGTGATTTTCCTATATATCAATGTTATCTTGTGATTCCTATTCTTAAGTGTGACGTACAATCAAATTTAAGATCGAAAAGGCTTTGGTGTAGCCGAGTGATTGAAGCGCTCACTCCGAAGTCACGGGTACTGTCATCCCATGTGTGCAGCATGTTAAGTCCATCACGTTCTCTATGAAGAAAAGGAACAGGATGGGTGCAGCCTGTTGGGGGATCACAACTAATTCCCAGGGTCATTTCCTCACATGGAAGCCAACGTGATTTCCCCACAGATAACTGTTGTTAAAAAAGTAATAAAAGCAGCATGAAACAAACACACTCACTTGTAAGTTGAATTAAAGGGAGACACACAGAAAGCAAAAACGTTCTTTATATGCGTTTTACTTTCACTTTGACAACGCAGGAACACAGACATTTACAGCAAAAAGTCTATAACTATTCTGTAAATGTTATTCCTCGAAGGGAGTTAAAGTGCTGTAAAAGTATCATCCTCCCGAGAGGATACATGTACGCAAGCCACAAAGACATCAAAGGAATTTTTAACTTTCCAGATTGTTTTAACGTAGATTTTTGTGATTTTAAATCATGGCTAAATTTTCCCACAATCGCCAGCGACTGAAGGGATGGTGTTAATCAAGCTGGGGTCCATGCAAGAAGCAAAGGCGCTGTAAGTCCCATAGTATGGTGATCTACCTTCAGTTGTGGCGATCTACAGCCTGGTTATATATTGTGTCGTCTTCTATAGTTTTAGATTGAATTACTAGTTCTAAATGTATATCTGTGATAATCTAGTTGATTTACTGTCCTTCGTTGACGGGCGTTTATAATTTACTTATAATTATTATAAAACTATAACTTGATTAACTCCGAGATGGCTGAAATATTACTGATGTGACTAAATATCTTGACTCACTCACTATAAATGTAATTGTGATTTGGTGATGCTCATTGCTTCATTTCAAACTCTCATTATCTGACATGCACAAGCCACATAACACCATGTCTGAACGCAGTAGTGATAGAAACAACACACACGCACACCACTTCAGTTGTTGAAGTGTTGTTGTACTGGATATCCGTTGCAATGGAGCAAAGCTTACTTTCTGCTGCTTATGACGTAGGGAAGTTATCAGATAGCTGATAATCAACGTCACTTTTGCTTGAACACCTATATTATAGCATACGATTTACATTCTGTCATGTGGTAATGATCTGAGTGAAAGACAAAAAGAACAACGACTAAAGTAATCTCTTTCAAAGGCGCATTATTTTCGCTACATCAACGCTAAAGTACCGACAATGACTGAAAATGGCGAAGAACTGTTATAAATAATAGCTTCCTTGTTGCCGCGGGTTTGTTCAATTAGAGATGTTCTATTCGTGACTTGCTTACCTGATTTTACTAATCAGGATTGAGACATTTCCAAATCAATGGCTGTGAATGTAAAATGAGTTTCTGTCCTTGTGAATATGTGACTTTCCTTATGATTATCGTGCCACAATTGTAATTAAGTTCTTTTTTTCTGATTTTGTATTATTATGTATGATTAATACCAAATACAGTGTTTGGGAATCTGTAGGAACAAAGACAAATGTATGCGTATATAGAAAACTGTTCTCCTGAACAAGAAGCATGTTAAAAAGGACTTTTGATTGATAATTCAGGAACCTTTATTACCAGTACTACTGTTTGACGGTTTGGGGTTTGAGCAAGTGAGTGAGCAGGTTCAGTGTTACAGTTTTATCATTGCACCTCTGCAAGATTAGTACAGGGCGTACCATTAGGTATTTCCCGCAACACCGTGACTGGCCACTGACGTTAATCATCAACACAACGAATATGAAATTAGAAACCATTACAGAACATTCTGGCACAACTCGACAGGTACGTCTGCACAGAATGTTGCAACTCGGCTCATCTCCTTTCAAGACTAACTACAAACCACGCCAAGTGGTACCTAACTATATTGCGTTAGTATTTAGCTCTATCTTGTATGAAACGACATTCGTTCTAGTGCAAAGTGTAGTCATTTTCAATCACACTTTACCCACAAACTAACAACGTGTAAAGTTCAGGCATAATCCTTCGGTGACATTCTCAGCAACAAAAACTCCTGTTATTGCGATGATCAATTCACATCTTAGACCATGTATTTGACAGCTTTGATGTTATCAGAAATTAATCCCTGTCCATATTTTTGCATGGTAGTTGAAAAGCAATTGTCGTCATTTCAAACTTTCTGAGGAATACGACACGGAATGTAATCAGCGAATAGCCATCGAAGTGGAATCATTTTTATCTAAACGACTTCATTCTTTCTTGATCAGCAAGGAAATTATAGCATTTCCATTAAAATGTTTTAAAGTGCAGTGACTGAGGCCTACCCCGAAGCCGTGATCGTGTTGCACCCTACTGGTGTTGTCGGTCACATTAACCTGACGCTTTTTACAGAAGAATTAATTTCAACCATAAGTGATTTTACAAATGATTAATTTTTAATCAAAATGTTACGACAGTTTCAAGAAAAAGCTACGCCAAATTATTGTCAGATCTTAGAAAAATGATTGAAAAAATTGCGTGACTTCTTACGAGATCACTCTTCAACGGCGGTGGTATGTCTAAGCCTCGTGCAGTGCTAGTTTAAAGACAAGCTGGCTTCTTGTGTATGAGGTTAGATAGTAATACTCCATTGAGAGAATGAGTGACGTTTGTTTACAGGCACTAAAACAGTATTTCACGATCTTTCAGCTTTTTGTAGGAGGAAAGCCGGAAGTGCTGTAGGTACTTTATGTCCCACTTTGACGCGAGTCACACAAACAGGAACATGAAAACAAAAATAGATTGGGTGAATCGGATTCCAAACTCACTGTCATAGTACTGGTACACCCAAGGGATACATATAGCCGATCCACCGTACCACTAATGCTGACAATAGATCTTAAAACATATAATCCATACAATAGCTAAAATGTTCAGATAACGAAATACAATAATAGAGAAGACCTACACTTAAAAACACACTTTTAATGCAAAGAGAACATAATGAAATGAACACAGATAGATCCATGACTACGACAAGAAATGTATGCCTACGTCAATGTGGCAATAAATATATTATGATAACATATATAAGTCACTACACAGGGCTTTTCTCAATTATGCAGAACTATATTGGTCTTTATTTGACGTGATAAGATCAACTTAAGAAAACCAGTTAGTTGAATTCGTGATTGTCTCTAAAATAAATACTACGAATCCACATATATGTAAATTAACTTAATACATGTAACAATATCTAATTACAGTGAATAGATGACGCCAAACTGCTTATTGTCATGTACACTGACACCAGGGTCCAATCTCCCTCATCAAAGGATGATCATGTTTTGTCTTTCAAGGAAGATGCAAGTGATGAATGCTATGACAGTTTAATGTTGTTTGCTCACTGCTCATGGCTGTATGTTACAGAATCAATCTATTACCGGCTTGCTAATGTAGAAGTCGCAGGACCAGCTGAAATCACGAGCACGATTTGCTGACAGTGCTGAAAGTGAACGTGAGAAATTGACTAATTATCTCTAATCCAGAACAGAAGCTATTTTAATACCAGGGATTGTATTCTATCATGACAGTGACTGACAATATCTTGGATTACACTATCGAGCAGGAGCAATCTTTCTTGAGCATACGCTTTATTGGTCTTTTTAATCTATCCCAGCTTTATCCCGGCGTTGGAACACCAATACGGATTATGAAACAAATCCATTGCACATTTAAGCCTTGGCTAAAAGGAGAGCTCACTGTACGATTCCAACTATATTATGAGCTTCTTGGGTGGGCATTTAGAAGTTGACTTGATGAAGAATGATGATAATTTGATAAATATACAACTTCTTTATTCCGTGAAAGGCGACGTTTCGATTCTAATGGACGGAATCATTCTTTATTTTATATCATGAGAATGTGTAGATGAATCACTATGAAATAGTTTTATAAAACTATGTGATCGGGAAAAAAAATAGCGTATCCTGCCCGCAAAAGCACATGCAAGCATCGCAGTATAGTTTTCAGTTAGTTTTTTTTCAAAATGCTTCATGGAAGAGCATCCTTTTTACTAGTGACCACTTACTCTCCTATGCATATGGCGGGTGGATCACGTCTTACTCTGACATAACACATTTAGTAAATGACCTATCAAAATATTTTGGCGTCAATGACAATTGCTGGACTTTCAAAAATATTTGGTGAATCAATTGTTAACAAATATCCCCGAAAATTTACTTTGTTAAAGAAAAAATCACTTTCGATACATTTTGGATACTCCTTCCATCTAAGGAAGATATAAATAGCAATTTCTGCCCTTTTCTATGAACGATTTAACCTGCCACACCGTAGAGAGGCTAATCCTCCAATGTCCCAGATGTTTGTGTATCACAACAATTACGGACCAAGGCATCATCGGATACTCCACATTTAGTCTGTTTCGATTAAATTACCTGCAGTGTCTCACATCTGAAATAATGAATCTTGAAGTTTTCTGCGTCTTCCATATCCACAAGCAGGTCCCTTGAGTTAAATTAGAGAATTAAGAGCAGCATTCTCTCCCAGTTCGTTCACTCTCTGTCAATTATATTCGTTTTTATTAAAGACGCGACTCAAAACTCAATTTAAAAAATGAAGACATGGCAATATTGCGGTTTACCGGGGCAATTTGTAAAGGATTTGATTGAGGGTCTCATGGAGGATCGAAATCTCTTAGTCAGTTGGAAGCTAAGCATGGATAATGAGACAATCTAATACTGGCTTGCACTCTAGCGCGGGAAAGAAAAAATATTCCTTGTGTAGCCACGAAGGTGTTGGGTTTTTTTCATTTCAGCAATTTAGGTGCATTGCTTTAAAGGAGAACAATATTTTATAACATGTACGTGTGATTGTTATCATCCATCTGTCACATGCTGGTAAGTAAAATAAGCAACTTACGCAAGTGTTTATATCTAGCCATGTGTTGTTATGTATTTATTAAATATCTAAATAAATCATTTGGAACGCATTGTGATTTTGTCTCTGTATAAGGTCTTGCATGGAGAGGGAGAGAGAGAGAGAGTGTGTGTGTGTGTGTGTGTGAGAGAGAGAGAGAGAGAGAGAGAGAGAGTACGTGCAGTGTGCGGGCGTGCGCAGATTGGAATTTTATGAAAGAGGTTGTAAGCATGCATTACTGCATATTATGTTTTGTTTGTGTGCATCTTTGTTGTTTGTGTGTGACCTATGTTTTTGTGTGTAGGTTCCGCTGCCTCAAGTGCACCACAGTCAGAGACTATGTCACAAACACGTCGGAGTTCCGGCATCTTCAAAGTGATGACAGAGCTGTCCAGATTACCAGCGCCTTGTGGGATAATAGAGGCAGCAGAACGAGAATCTCGAGACTACCCAGAATGGCGCCGGTCCCGGTTACTGAAGAAATGAATACCATTAACTGAGAGCTTGTACAGACTAAAAGCTTTCCACATCCATAAGAAATCTCTGCTAAAAGCAGAATCGATTGTACAGTTATGACTATATCATGAGTATATATTTGTTTCAGCAGAATTACAGCTGTATGATGTTGTTTGTAAACACATCTAATCTGGACCAGACAATACAGTGAACGTCACCATGCGATACGATGACGGAGCATGTGTTTATGAATCACTATGAAATAGTGATGATATCAGGTGTTCGCGAAAACTTGACAGCTCAAAAATTAAAATGTAAACACCAAAGGCTAGAGCTGTTTGAATGTTGCTCGATATGAAAGGAAAGTTGACTATTCGGAAATTGAAATAATCTCTTTTGTCATACAGTTGAGGCGGTTTCCCGTGTCTCCTTAATTTCAAGTTCTAGTGGGTAAATCAGCGGAAGGCAATTGGCTATTTGATGGTTATTGAATTATGAAATTTTATACCAGTTAGGACAGATGTTTGATTTATTGATACTTTATTGCCTTTATTACAATGTGTATTAAAACATATTCCTAAAATTCTCAATAATTTCTGGTCATACTTTATATCATGAAATTCTTCAAAGGCATTTAGAAGTTGGTGTAGTAATACAAGACAAATCTTATGGATAACAACTTCTTTAATTGTTTACCACGACATTTCTGGGCTAGTTCTTGCCCCTTCTTCTTCATCCACCTGAAGAAGGGACAAGAACTAGCCCAGAAATGTTGTAGTAAACAAATAAAGAAGTTCTTATCCATAAGAGTTCTCACGTATTAGCATATATAGTATGACCAGAAATTATTGAGAATTTTAGGAATATGTTTAATTGGATTATTAGTATAAACAACCTTGACCAGCTATCAAGTGCTTGGTTTCATTCAAACCGTTAATCCTTTTTCATAAGTTTGTGAAGAATTATCCCCCTTTGTTTACATGCTAGCATGTGACATTTTCAGTGATCCTCAATGTGGATGATTTAGAGAAGAGGAAGTTGATTTTAGAGTATT
>VKKT01007494.1:31024-41116 GCA_008038995.1 Haliotis laevigata | reverse complement strand
GCTTCACACATTGTACCCATGTGGGGATTCGAACCCGGGTCTTCGGCGTGACGAGCCAACGACAGACAGTCGGAGTATTGACGACTCAACAATGGACAAATAGAGAAACAATAGCACTTCCATGACCAGTTAATGAAATGGCAGACAAGGGGGGTTACCAATTAAGGTTATACATGTCTCATACAATGATTAATGGGCTGACAAGTCAATTTACAATGCGGTAGTGATAAGGATGTACAGTAGTGATCAAGAATATATATATATATATACTAGCCACATAAAGAAACTGTGCGCACAGAAAATTCCTTCAGAATTGGAATACAACACAGAAAAGACGAAATGATGAAGACACTTTATAAGCTGAAGCATCGGGCCACAACAACATGTCAGAAGAACATGAACAATATCCGTAACGATGACGTCAGAAGTTCAAATTTGAGTAGGGGGTCACACGACGTTCTCAATAACGGGTATGACCATCATGCGCGTGAAACACAGCAGTGCATCGGCGACGCATATAGGCTACCAAATGAGCATTGAAGGCCTGGGGAATGGTTTGGGACGTGGTCACTGCCGTCTAGAACCTGTGTCTGAGATTATTCACCCGAATCAATCTGTCCTGTCTTGGCGTCGTTCCTCGGGGAAGCCCAAAACGTGGTTGGTCGGCGACGTCATTACTGTTTCCATAACAACTGACCAATGCAGATATCGTGTTACGATGGCATTGGAAATGTGCTGCCACCTGTGTGCAGCTGCACAGGCTGCACGTGCAGTAACACATTGCAAGTCAATAGACCACCATCAATGACGTCACGTCGCCTGGCACCTGCATGAGCGTTCGATTGTCTCCAATACTCGCTATGTTCACACCATTATTTATGTATGAAGACACTGTCTGTCTATCTTTATATTTTCTGTGTGCACAGTTTCTTTATGTGGCCAGTATATATATATATTACAGTAAAGTCTCACATGTCTTGACAACATAGTTTTGGACTTTTTAAATATTTGGGCGATGGCTGTCCTGAATTAGTCACTATAACACAATGAATACACACCAGTAAATCCTTAAACACACACAGAAAAAAGTTAATTTGGTACAATGCACATAAATTCATTGTCACTGCTATATGTGTCCTTACAGATTGGTAAAATCTTCATACTGACCAAACTTCCATATGTTGGAGCTATGCATATTCCACGGACTTTCCAGAGACACGCTGTAAATGTATGTTGTCAGTATCAAGTCAGGTAATAACTATAATTGCAAGGTATGACAATAATACATTGTACGTGTGTGTGTGCTGCGCCAAGCAACATTCAAATTTATAGATTTTAATTATATACTGTAAGGAAGTCACAAGTACGGAACACTGTATAAAAGTAGTATCAAAGTACAATTATATTCAAAGACTCCAGTCCTTGAAGGTTTGAATATCGATTCTGACACATGTCTTTTTTTATTAATGTGATTATTCAGAGTAAGCTGCTCTCACTGACTGACTGAGTAGTCCTCGCTGGCATATCTCTACAACACAGTCACGAGTTGGAGGATTTGAAAGATTTCTGAAGTACACGTTTCTGTTAAAAGACACGATGTTGGCAGCTGGTTATCACACATTTGCTGAGGTTTTTGCATTCCCACTGAATCGTTTGATCTCTATGATTGATGTAATCCTTTGATTGATAAGATAAGACTTAATTCTAAAAGTTTCTAAATGTTGCCCTAGATTTCACGGACGGAATTTCTTTGAGGCAAACCACATTACATTCATGAGATTTTGCTTGAAGGCATGCAATATTTGGATTTGCAGAAGGAGTCTATACGCACAAATCATTAACTAAAAGTGTCAAAGTCTGTTTCTTAAACCTGACAAATACAATCGAAAAGCCTATTGTTCATTCAACAATTGAGTCCACTGAAGACTTTTCAGCATATAGTGGGTTGGAAATCCCAATGATATACTGATTATACATGGTTCGCCATACGGTAAGGTCATTCTGTCTCAATACATCAAAAAGGAGAAGAAAATAGTTTGTCTTGATAACTTGGAAAATGGGTAATTTTGCGGTAGTATATATACTAGTTTGAATAAGGCAAATTAGAATTTATTAACCGGACGGGTTACAGGAACCAGCGACACAATGATGATAATTCACCGATCCGACTTGAGCACGCAAAGGTCTCCGCCACACGGAAGAGACAGGGTTGTCCAAGCAGAAACTATGCTATTTTAAACCCGGCCGAGCGACATGAAAGGGTTACGGTGATATTATGTCGGATTTTCATCATTCACATCACCATTAACTTGGTTGGTCCGTGAAGATACGGGTTAGAATTTGTCTGCTGTAACCCATGCTTGTAAGAGGCGACTAACGGGATGAGGTGGCCAGGCTCATTGACTTGGTTGACATATGTTATCGTATCGTACTTGCGTAGAACGATTCTCATGATAACAAACGCTGGATTGTGTGTTCCATGCTGGGTCATTCACAGACCTCCAAGTGTGGCGTCAAAAAATACAACCACCACCTATAACTTATTAATTAATACCATTTTTTAATGGCTTTAGTATTTTGAACCTTCAAGATTCTCCCTTCATTAACCGTTTCTCTTCACATATACCGCCACAACATCATTCTGCTTTGTCCACAACATGTAAAAGATTGTACAAAAACAGTAACTTCAGCTCTGAGAAAATTTAATTTGTGTATTGCATCTTGAATAATTCACAAATAATATATCATGCACAACGGTTCCTCAAATGAATTCAATTATTTACAATCTTTTATGTAAACAATAAACAGGAATACGTTAAAACTGGATCGGGTGGCCAGGCTCGCTAACTTGCCAGATCGATGCTCATGCTGATGATCACTGGATTGTCTGGGCAAGACTCGATTATTTACAGACCGCCGCCATAAAGCTGGGTATTGCTGAACTGAACTCACTCCCCATATCTGGTGTCCCCCGCCGTGATATTGCTGGAATATTGCTAAAAGCGCGTAAAACCCAATTCACTCACTCACTCACCCATATGACATGTGAACGCCTGAAAATATTAAGTATTGACCACGACGCATACGGATAAATCACTGAATATCAGAATTGATACCACCAGAGATTTTTGCCTGCATTTACTTCAAAGACAGAAATGGCATTTTCCAACGACCCCTTTATTGTGTAGTTTGATAGACTAAGTACAAAACTGAATAGCTTCTCAGGATTTTTTGGTGGTTGCGAAATGAATACTGAAACATCTCCCTGACAACGCCTCAAAGGACTACAATGAAACGTTCACAAAACTTCAAGTCACTAAATCATCACTTAAATGACATTTGTACAAAGAAGTTGGCAAAAACACATATTTTTTAATACTTTTATTTTTGTACTTCGAACTGCCCCTGCTCCTAACTAGGAACTAATCACCCAGTTGTGTCCTGGAAATAACTTATCCAATGATAACAGTCCCTAGAACCTTAAACGCATCAGTCCGTCACCGCGTTAGTTTAGCTACAGCACGGACGATTTTCAAATATTTCACATACCAGCCTTGGAAGGTATCGAATAGTGGACATTATACATGATTACTTGTAAATGCAAACAAATGAATAATAATTGGAACATTCTTTTAAAACACAGATAACCAGGTAACTAGGCACATGGAACCGTTGTCACCGCTGTAAGGGCAGCAAATGTTTTCGTGTGTTTCATGTATCCACCGTGATCTAAAGTCGGGTTGGTTTGTCGGTCCGTTTACAAACAAATACATCCAATATTACGTTTATCAGAAGAAGATGTGTAACTTCTATTCCACTTTTCTGTATATGGGAAAGAACTAAAGAAACCTAAAACATCCCGGATTTATTCTGACCTTTTTGGCTTCATGAAATAAGAAACATATACAGCAAGACAATTTGTCAAATTTGAAAACGTGATCTATAAAACATCAAAACAATAGACTCAAATGTTACTGTCCCAAAGTTATACAACCCGGCCATTAAACCCTTTTTATTCTTTTATACATGATGGTGTGTTTATAAATGAAATGTAAGAAAGAAAAATGTGTATTCTTAGCACTTAGCTTTCTTGTTTACACTTGTCCACTACACGGCTTCTTCCCAGTACTGGCCCAGAAATGAAGCACTTGAATGAGTTGTGTGTAGGGCCTGCAGTCAGTTCGAGTCGACGGATATAAAACGACATATTATCGGGTCGACGGCCAGTTTACATTCGGTGTGACGATGAGAAACCCAGAAATAAAAAAATTAAAATGTTGTCCTAATGTACCCAGTCAGGTCGGTTCATTACATTTGTCTAACATCCATAAAACCGTCCACTTATTTCGTATATGTTGGATCTATGTCCTACATGGGTATGTTCAACAATCTTTCCTGAGACACCCTGTTTTATATTGTATCATGTCTGTTTCAAGTCAAAACTTGAACTTTAATTGTGGAGTGTGTCAATTATACATTGTACATGTGTGTATGTGTGTTTGTGTGTGGAGTAACATCTACATGTATATTAATGACATTGTATATTCCTTTTTATATGTTGTGGCAATATGGCACCAGGCACATGATGTTGTTGTTCAGAGTTACAACCCCTTGGTTGTGCTCCAATTACTGATTCTCCTGATATAATTCAAGATCACTCAGCAACAGACCTATAAGCTGCCGTTCCACAAAACTGGAAACACCCAGTACCGTTCTCTCACATGAAGCAGAAACGCCGTGATTCATGCGGAATATTGTCGAACAAAACCATTACTTATTTAACTGCGATTTCGTCAGCACCACACATACTTATCCATCACACTCTGGCGCAGGTCAAGAGTACCAGTTATGTACGAGGTCACTTCTCTTATCTGGAATCCAATCTATTGCCCCGCTGTCCGTAAGTAACGTATGTCATTGCACTTCCAACCCAAAGTACAATTAATTGGGCAAGTTCTATATATAGATCAAAGGTTAACACGCAGTTTATGTACCAAGCCGATACATGATGAATTCATATTTTAGTACGGAGACGGAGGTGTGAACAAAGCGTAAAGGGAAATGCCGATCTTTGTTGTGGTGCTTTCTTAATAATTCTGACCATTAAATATCGATATTATTTCGCGTTATTTTTCATTGGAATTCAAACAATGTCTACATTGCATTACGAAATATCCAGCCACTTTCACCGTTTTGTCTGTGAGAACAGACATTTTGGTGGTATAACACACTGACATGTTAAACAATGATAGGAAACTGTTCCCGTCACGTGTGAAGTAGACGACATTGACACGTAGCATTAAATAGGCAAGGTTCCATTGTCAAGGAAGAACAAACTGAATTGTTCAAGATGTGTTGGACGCAGTTCATAATAACCCGTCAAGATCCGGTATATATGGTGATATATGTGATATCAAAATGCATGAGGAGGAGATAATCTATATATTTAAAGGCATAACCAAAGGTTTGCTACTGACACACATAGCTTTTATAAATGTGATTAATCAGCGTAAGCTGCTCAAACTGACTGAGCGAGTAATCTCCCGCTGGCAAATCTTTCCAACAAAGTCAAGAGTTGTAGGTTTTTAAGAATTCTGAACAACACGTTTCTGTTAAAAAGTGATGGCAGCTGGTTATCACACATTTACTGAGGATTTTGCTTTCATTCTGGGTCGTTTGATCTCTGTGATTGATATAGCCCTTTTATTGATATAATAAGCCTTTTCCTAAAGTGTCTCATTTTCTGAGCAGGGATTCTTTGAGGTCAACCATCTTACATTGGAATTTCGCTTAAAACGCAAAAAGGCAAACATTTTTGGGGGATTTGCAGAGGGATCCGTGTACGTCCTGATCTTTCTTAAAATCTTTATCTTTCGAATCCTTAAAAAATACATGTCAAAGTAAGAGCTATGACATTATCATGAGCAGGAGTTTGTAAATTCCAATTTCATAGTAATGACACAATGTGTTAGCAAAACGGTGAGCGCATTCTGCCTCATTGCTGCATCCATTTGAATAACAGATTTTGTCTTGGTAACGTGGTTAGTTTGGGGTGAGTATATGAACCGTTGGTAAACAACGTCATACACCCAAGTACAGGTGTTCCTATATTCTTTTCCAGGTTTCTTCACAAGTTTTGAATTGCTCTGTGGGTGAAATTCTGGAGAAAAAAAATAAAGGAACACCTGTACTTTCAGGTGTTCCCTTATTTGTTTCCGTGAGTATATAATACACGCTCTGGAACATATATCAACGCGTCAGCCATTGCTGTTGGTTCATTTAAGGAGCAGGTGGGGTGTAGGTGTCAAGTTTGCTAGTTGTTCGCCAATCAAGATAGGTCTATACATGTCCAAGATATTTTTATGGATAAAACCTCTTTTTAATTTCTCTCACGATGTCTCGAGACCATTCCAGGTCCCTTCATCAGATGAACTCAGTTCTTTTTAATTTCTCTCACGATGTCACCTGATGAAGGGACCTGGAATGGTCTCGTGACATCGTGAGAGAAATTAAAAAGAAGTTTAATCCATAAAAATATCTTGGACATCAATGTACAACTTCTAAATGCCACTGAAAGACATCAGGTCTATACATTTTCTTACATTTTCTCAGAAGTAAAAACAAGACTCTTTCATAACTTTTTTCTGTTAGACAATGTTTGGGACACTTTGATGTATAGGCTCCATAGTGACGTAAAATGCAATTGCCTATTTTCAACTACTGTGTCATGCTGTATTTGTTCATGTGAGCAACTGACTTGTCTTTGCATGTGTTTGTGACTGGTCAAGCAGAATAAACTCACCTTTTTGCAAACATCTGGTGTCACCATCATTTGGTAATTATTCAAGAACATATGCTCATACTATATCATAATCTCTCCATTTCAGATTCGTCCAATTGAAATGTACAACGTTTTGTTAGCATTCAGTAACTCAGCTAAACAGCCGTGAAGATGACTTTTTGACATTACTGAATCCTTTACTACAAAACTGTACTCATACAAAAACTTGCATCATATATGTAGCTATTTTAATATTGATGAACAATTTACATGGGTTATGACGTAAAAATATATGTTTACGTCTCGTCAAATTATGATATTTTAGCTGGCATATATTTTCTTATAACCTAGTGTAAATATTATATAAGCTGTCCATGTCAGTCATATAGCAGAATCAATGATAAGATCATGTTGTAGACTGCATAAACCTAATATTGTTTACATACTTCATCAAAAGGATCTCCTGACAATAAATGTTGGTATCAAAGGAACGAAAGCGAGTTTGATACTAAATCTTTCACGAGTTCAATAAAGATGGTATTTCATGGAAACGAGTTTAGTATTCTGTTTATTACCCTCCAACATAAACTGATAGAAACTGTCTACAGTGTGATGACTCTCAGCTTTCTGCGAGTCAAGCAAAGTCTAGTACCATTGTGACAGCGGTATTAACTGTAAACTATTATGACGTCATAGGTCTAGCGGTATTACACTAGTATAATATTGCCTTGAAAATATTGCACTGCAGTATCTTCCTCGGACGAGTAATAAATGCCCACACGTCAATAGTGTAAAGAAGAGTATGCTCCAAGGAGGTTTGTTGCAGTTTCGTAGTTCCTTGTAGTTCTACTTGTCGACATTAGTGAAACATTTGTTGAAAAGTGGGGCATTAACGAAGTTATAAGAAAGATGCTTAAGTTCTGATAACGTCCCGAAAACTTCATGTATATAAATGTATTTAAGAGTGTCAGGGACACCACTGCTCGTCAACAGGACTATACACTCAGTTAACCATCCTATCTTCGTATCAGATCTCCTGTCAGAATGAAAGTTTGAGATGTTTTCTGTTTCTTACTGTTGCATGTTGCGGGACCTGTGTGATCAGAACCAGCAGCTGGACAGATGAATGCTCAGACCGATAATATCTGTCATCACGATGCATAAAGTACATACTTTGTCTTCGGCATTTACGACTGAGTAGTGTCGAGCCGAGATTTCTGTTATTGAACGGGGTAACATTGGTAAAGATCAAATGATAACCACAACTAAGGTTGTTTTTCTTCAATTACTGTTTTGAAACAGAAAGCCAAAACGTATGTCGTATGTCAGTTCCCTTTAATGCTTCAGTGGTTATGCCGTGTGTCATTACAGTTCAGCTGCAATGCCTTTGGAAGAGATATTTCTGTTTGTTATACATAAAATCTGAAATATTGTATACAAGGGGAAATAATTATGATAAATACATTATATTAAAATGTTAGACTAAAACTTTTGTCCCATATTAATAACTACGTCCGGTCCTTTTGAGAGCTAAAGTATGTACGCAAATGCTCACAAATGCATACCTATTTATGGAGGCACAGTTTCAGCACGTTTATCAACCTTTGCTAAAAAGACACAAAACATTTACGCATGATGAATTCACGTGGAGCGATTGTATGACGTCACAGTGTCGTGAAATTGTGTAGGGATTTCAAAAGATAGACAGTGCATTTGTTTCCTTTGCTTTCGTGAATGGATCCCGGGGTGACCGCAAACCGAATATAAGAGCTTAATATATAATAATATGAACTGTTGATCAGCCCCGTCATTGTTTAACTGCATAACCTATTGTATCGAATCAAGATGCCCAAACAAACAGTTTACCACCTTCCCGTAACAACAAAGAAATAGATAAATTCAGTCTTTAATGTCTGTCATAAATCTTGTTTCAATCGAGAGCTGAAGGTGTACTTCACAAGTTGATGTGACCTTGCCATATCCGCTTAATGGCAAGCTTGGTCCGTCGGGCTCTTTTAGGTTCCGGAGAATTAAATAATCCTGGATAGCTTTTATAGGTTTTTTCCCAAAACAATAGTAAAACACTTAGTCATATGAACGATGAAGGCACGCATGCCAGCGTAGAAAGGCAGAGTGATGGCGAGGATTACAAGGGCTTTGGGATTGCTGTTAGGTATCCGCTTACTGAGCTATACTAGCTGTGAAATTGGCGTTTTGATGACAAATGCAACCAGCAACCTGACTGTTCGGGTTAGGGTTGGTGAATCTCAGACAGGAATGGGTTAACATCTTCAAGACGGTGGTCGGATGTTCTTCAGGAACAACTCTAGAGACCGACGCAAAGCATATTCTTTGAAGTGAGTACTGTCATATAGCTTTCCCAGTCTGCCCTTTTACATACGGCTCCATCAGGACTTTGCTTTCCCATCTCATTGGCCCTATTGTCTAGTTCTGTGTAAACATTAACCTGAGTTAATCTAATTCAATGTAAAACTTAAGGGATGTAAGGGCACTCCTTAACCCAGAAAGCATGATACAGGGTTTGTTATCCTTTAAACGATTTCATCCAATATGTGGCGTGTATTAGCTGTTATAACGTTCGGATTCTGGATTCAATTGGCCCTAAAGGTACCGGTTAGATCGTAACAGAATCATCTGAAATTAAACTCCAAGACTGGCAATGTAGTAGGATGCATTCATGCTCTTGGAGAAAGTCTGTAATACTGAAATCGCTTGTAATTGTCCGCAAATACCACAAACAAGTCGAGCGTTTTGACAAGGAACGGAAATTGGGTCTAAAGTACTGTCGGAACTGGAGCAACAATATTTTTAGGCTGTTACTCTGTCTCCCTAAAATTTACACAATTGCAAGTAGCATATGTCGAAATATCCCACATCGGCCTAACTGGGCGTTCAGTGGGATGTGTAATAGGATATCCAGAAAAGCACGTTTACTCGTAAAATCGGTCAAAACTTAGAAAAATTACGAATAGCTGATGAAAACAATAGATCAGACTATAGATGGCAATTAGGTCGCTCAGCCAGGTATGACGACGGACCGTCGACTCACCTGGCATGAAATGATATTTTAAGCTTTTTCATGTGTGTTGAACATGTCTCATCTATTAATTAACATCTTACGTGTCTTTCTTTCATAAAGTTTATGTTGAAATATGTACAAGAGGATGATACCCATACCCATAGAAAAGCTTAAATGAGTCATCGTATTAAATGACCCAGAATATATAAGTGGCATGACCACCCGAAGATAGGCAGGACTGGATATTATTTGTAAATTGTTATGACATGCC
>VKKT01007492.1:36562-48164 GCA_008038995.1 Haliotis laevigata | reverse complement strand
TCCATAGAAATCAGTTTTCCTTCATCTTCACAACTTCTAAAATGCCTCTCAAAGAAAAAAAATCCTTTAACCAGTTCAAAATATGGAGTGATATACAGCTAATCCATGGGTGTAAATGAAAGACAATGTGACTGATCGTTAGAACGCACTGAGATTGACTACGGTACGTCACGTCACAGGTAAGCAATCTATAAGTGGACTAGCTGTACTGACCAGTGTTGCGGCATGCTAATGAACCGTTACCGTTGCATTGTTGCACAGATTTTGCAGCGTTAGCATTTATTCGTTAAACCCACTGAAGTGCTTTAAACTGATAATGTAAACAGACTCACTACATGTATTATAACAACCAAGCTGTTACGGCTCAGTATAGAAAGTTAAGAAGAATTTGTCTGTCAGTTTTGAAATCTGAAAACCCCCGGTTCTTTACGAACTAACCAACAATACACATACACTAAATTCCGTAGCTTCCAAATGATTGCTATTTACCGGACATTTTCCTACTTAATGATTCACCATAGTGAACGACAGTAGCGTGTATCAAATGGAAATAATATATTCACTTAGGCGTTGCTAATGATGAACGCATTTAGTCAGTATAACTTAATGTTCAAGTATTTCTTCTAAACATATGCTGTCACAACTTAGTAACCTGAGAATACTATATCTACGAAAACATCTAGTCACAATATGAGACATATACTTGCACTGATTTGGTTTTGGTTTTCGACAATATGCGATGGTAAAACATTTGATTTGAAGTAAACTGATAATTTAGTCCATCAGGCAGGAATTGTACGTGAAACTGAACAGTGTATTGACACCAGAAGTATGGATATAGCTAATGCTTTATGTTATTCAACATATTGCATTATATTTGAAAATAATTTTACTAACGGCACACCGCGACGAATTTTCCACATATGAATATTACAGTCCGTGCCAATTTAGCAACTTAAAACATATTCTGGCAGAGTGTAACATGTACATATTCTAACGCAAAACGCACGTATATACATTGTTAAAGGAAAACTTCCAGGACACATATTACGATTGGGTAGAAATAATAAAACCTAACCTGTAAACCACGAATGTGATACTCAGGCGAATTGTATGTTTAAGTTATAACTAAAGTAAGTAGTGTAGTGTCGGATACAGAACTGCCGTAGTAAATGATACCAAGTTACATTAATCATAACAGCGCGGCCAAGGTACAAGGTTACAACATAAATTTGATAACGTGTAAAACTAGGTTCATTGTTCAAGTAAGGCACATTGTAAGCAAACATATGAAAATAGCAAAGTAATAAGTATTTATGGCTTACCTTTATACAAACAGAAGGATTCCAGGGTCAGACTGATGTATGTCTCGGACCATGGTGCTTATGGAGCTGAACCCTCTGCTTGAATGATATAACCAATTTCCCTGATATGGAGACGGCGCTTTACCTGTTTTTTGAAAAGTTATGCCTTCGAAATATTACCCAATTTTGGCTGATAGCTTTAGAGATTGTACTTGCTTTGGCTGTGTGTTATCGGACAAGTTGTAGTAATGACCAGTAATGACCAGTAATGTACGTGGTTAAGCATCCAAATCTACGTCTGTCTAATTTTACAGCCTGTACAGGCGTGAATATTTGACCATTAAGTTGTGGCCGGAGTGGTCACAACAAACACTGGAGTGTATATTCAATTAGGCTTTTAGCGGCATAGACAGCTGTCAGTTACGCAAGTTGCCGATAACCAGTTCCTTACAACGTGAATACTTTAACAAAGTGTGAGAGATATAAAGTCGACTTTGTTGAGAAATATCTGAATAATTTGAGGTAAAAGTAGACACATTTTGCAACTGTTATAATTGTTTCCTTTTTCTTTTCAACACAAATTCCATGTACTTTAGCAATAATAGCGGTAATCCTATGTTTAGGGAATTATCATTTGCAGAAGCCCTCGGTCTTTTTCAGCTGCACTCCTTTGTCGGGTAGTTAATGAAAGGCCTTTGTATGCCTGATGTAAAAGTTGATAAATCAACAGACGTTGAGACAAGGCTCTTAGTAAATCTAAAGCATTCATATTTGCATCCTGTTGTCAGTCAAGAGTGGAAACTAAGAAGACTGAGAAGACTGACAGATCCAGTGTCCACAAACAGAATCACTACAAAGTAAGTTATGCTTATGTCGTGAGGATGAGCATTGGTGTGTGCCACTGTGTGTGTGTGTGTGTGTGTGTACATGTGTGTGTTTACATCAGGAGGTAATTTGTAACGTTGATGGAATAATTCCTTCATGGTAATTGATGTTATCGTAATTGTCTTAGAGACACTATGTATCTTTGTGGAAAATGGAAAATATTTGCACATGTTGAGGTAAGGCCCATGACACACCCGACGTAAAAAGTCGACATATAATGAAATATGGCCAATCTTACACCTAACTTGAAATGGTTTGTTTCATCACACAATATAGGGCCTTGGTATGCCTCATGTCTAGATTAATAAATCAACAGATATTGATGTAAGGTTCTTGGTAAATCTGACGTTAAATGTTTAACATGACATATGTAAGGATCAGGCTAACGACTTGCCTGGGGTAAAATGTTCTATATTGACATGAGTAGTAGTACAATGATGGTTCTGCATAACATGCGGCTTAGAGGCTTATTTATGGGACTGAAGGCGCCTAGTCCCCATCCTTCAAAACTGGGCTCCGTCTATAGCAGCGCAAGAGATTCTAGCGCAGAAACTGTCTAGAAGCAGTTTTAAGCTGAGCTCCGTCTATACTAGCTACAGTAGCGCAAAGGATGTCTGAAACCCGTCATTCCACTTCCGGCTTAATACTCAGTGCAGGTTTGGTGGCTTTTCTCACCTCGAATCCATGTCTCATAAAATGTAAACACGATGCCGGTAGGTAGCTTGAACCACGCTGAATACCATACATTAGGGCTCCGCCTATACTAGCCACATTAGCGCAGAACCAGTCTCGCTAGCCTCGAGCACGTTTGGTGGATTTTCACCTCGAATCAGGGTGTAAGATACAACCACGATGTTCTTTTGTAGTCTAGATAATGCTGATCATGATGCATGTGTCGATGGACGCTGAAAACAAGTTTAGAAGCCACAATCGGCTAATTTAAAATCGGGTAACATAAGCTGGCAAAGCGTATGAGCTATATATAGCTTGAATGCTCCACCACTTGCAGAGTGAAACTGCCGGTCTGAAGGGGACACGCTGGACATTGGAGCTAGGGGTTTAGCATTCGAATCCCAGGAAGAATTTTTTTTTTTTATTTACTTATTTTGTTTTTGTACTCAAACTAGTATTTAGGCTAGACCATAATGATATCTACAAAGAAGTTTAACGTGAATATTTTATGGTATCTTTTTTTCTGGGTCAGGAAGGTTTTAATGATCTGTTATCGAGCTTGTTCTATGAGCTGTTTTTTTCTCGTCTTCGCTGATGCCAGCGGTTTTCCGAGTCTTGATGCGAATTGCTTCCTTCATGTGGTGGTATTTCGCGATTTCCGACATCACCAAACGAAACTTTTCATCGGAGATTTGCTATCGGTGATTGCGGTGGAAATTTGATCGTCGATAGTGTTCAGTTTGGCTTCGACCAGCACCCTGATCTTGTCGTGTTTTAAGGCCTTCCATTGCAGACGACGTAAAATGAACTTCAGGGCTACTCACGCCAGCCCCAATTTCTAACCCGAGGGCGACGGGTGCAGCCACGATGGTGGATAACAAACAGATGCCGGCACGCCCGAGTCCATTGCCTCCGAGCAAGAGAGTCGTGTCAAACCCTGTCAATGGCATTGATGGCTGGATGGTGCTTTTTGTGCAATCCTAGTCGCTCGTCGCCTTCTAGTTCCAGTTGGTGTTAGATTCCGCCAATCTGTCACAGCCGAAATCCATCAACAGTTTTGAGAGTTTGAGCCACATCGTCCATGGCCGGATACAATCCCATCTCGAGTATATGACGAGTTTAGGAAATAAGCTTCAATTGGTCCACCGTCAATTTTTGTTTAATATATTGATAGCTTATGAGGTTGAAATTGCCAAATAAATAAACCCTTGATACTATAACGGGTTTCGTGGTATCTGGAATACGAACAAATACTCCCACAATGTTGGTCGTGGGGACTGTTCCAGCGTATGTTTACCCAATCCAAAAGGATCACCTCATTTTCGGAGGCATTTCTATAATCAGTGTTGAATGTAATTTCATGCTGAAATCTGGATTTATAAAATCAAATTGAAATGGGGGAATACTAAATATCAGTGCGGCTTGTTTATGGGTGTGGTCTAACATAGAGCCACTCTGATCTGGTATTTGCAAAAATTTGGCAGTCGTCCAAATAATCCCTTTATTTTTTACTTCGATGATGTAACCATTATCATCTAAACTTATGTAGGGATAGATGAATTTTAGGGTAATAAACCAGTCAACTTTGATTTGGATGTAGAAATATCCTCGTGAGCGCGATTGTATTCTCTAAGATAATCGTGACTCCTTCGAGACTTACTCCCGTTATAATTTCAACATCTCTGTCGGGTGATGCCTCCCTGAGAAAGACTTAGATATAAAGCATAGAAATGTTTGGAATCCATTGTGTGAAATTGGTCGTGTCTTTGAATTCAAGCACCAACTGTAAACTCATATTTCGACCATCCGATCGACTCACTAGTAAATGACCCGCTTTATTTAGGATGAGGCTCACGAGCACACTCCTCCGTTTTGAGGGGACGTAAGCCGCGATGAGAATCCCCTTATTGAGGACTTTCCCTATTTATTAGCCAGTCGATTTGGAAGGAGATCAATGTCCATTGATTACCAACGGTGAGGACGAACTGGTACAACATGCATTTTAAGAGACCTCGGGTCTCGACATTATCTAAATCACCTAGATTGCCTTCGAATGCCAGGATCATCACCCATGTGTTATTGTCATTGAGAAGGAGATTGTACTGGATGTTTTTTGCTCAGCCCTCCATTGACGATATCATTTAAATCTCCTAGTTTACCACCACCACCACCGCAGACTTCCGCTCGCCTGTAAGTGTTGTTTCTTAATTCTAAGGTATATAGTTTGCCTTCGACCCCTGGGTTGTCAAAGCCTCGTGTGTCCCCGAGGTCGGAGATCACTGTGGTATGGCATTTTCTTACTCGCATGACAGTTCCGGGACCCGAAGCTTGAGTCATGGTTGTTTGATGTGCAACATGGCGCTGAGAGAGCTGATATGCATGGGTTTATGTTTTATATCTGAAACGTATAGTTTGAGTTCCGTGATGTTGCCCAGCGTTAGCTTTTTGTACTGCAAGGTTAAAAACGATTCCGTTCTGCCGTCATTGCAGTGCAACGTTTTGATGGGCACGGCTCTCAGCAGCATTGAAGGACGTTCGCCTTGAATGTTGTCCATCGTGCTTACCCGGTCAGATGAACATACACCTCATGATAGACCACCAGGCTAGGTAATTTGTACCTGAGACGGTCTCTAAGGGTGGTATGTTGCCCGATGGCAACCTGAGCGTTCTCGCCAAGGGCCTACTGAATCAGATGGGTTTTTCCCCATTTGTGAACGTCAGCATGCCATTCGACTCGTTGTGTTTGAGGCTGGCTCCCATGGGTTCCGTCGTTCAGCATGCACATGCTGTAATAACCTTTCGACAAATCGTAGCGTTTGCCATCGGTGAATAGCCTGGCATTCCCTTGACATTGACTGATGTTCGTCCATCGCGGGCAGTAGGTGAGATCACAGAGCATGACTTCGAGGTCCCCTGTCATGTTATCGATTGCGTGCTGCAGTAAAATGGGCTCGACATTCGTGATCCCCGGGAGCGTGACATACATGTTACACATAACCTCACCGCTTCTGATTTAATGCAAGTGAAGATCGTGGTGATTGTGAAGGATGGTACCCCCTTTCAAGCTCTACTTATCAATGTCATTGAAAAGTATAGGCTTAATTCGGTCACGATTATAAGAACAGTACACGCTTGGTTTATTAACCCGATGCACTTCTGGCAGAATCAATTCAATTTCGCCGTGTGGTGTGCGACGACGGGCTGCAGCGTGACCTTGAACAACACTAGTCGTGATCCGCTGAGTCGGTCTGTGTTCTTTTTTCTCAAGTATTTTATCAGATCAGGCGTATCCTCAAAGAAATCAGTGCCCCGATTCCACAGGACGAGGCATGGGATGCATTAAACAATCCATACAATCGGCATGCGTACAAACGGATTTGTGATTAATTCAAAATCGATCCGAACAGGGATTGGTGTATACCGGTAGGAGCGAACCACTGGTTGGGTATTCCGTGCAGCGGAGGGCATTCTGTGAAGGAAGTCAGTGATGATTTAGTGTGAAAAGGTCAGCTGCGTTGGGAGTTTGCTCGGGAAAGTAATGAATGGCGAGATGATCATATGAATTTTACGAGTGGTGCCAGTTTCACCGTTCAAAAGGTGGAACAGCATGAATACGATAAAGATGATTAGAAAATGTTCCATCGGAAGGGTTCACTCGCGGAGGTAACTTACGGTTGAACGATTCGATTCGAACATAGGTGTGGGCACTGCTGGGTGCGCAGTCGCAGATGCGTTCCGACATCATGGGTGGTGGGACGGCATTCGACGTGCAGAAACAGTTCATGTCGAACGTCATGGACGCCATCGCCAGCCCGGTTGATTTACAGATGGCCATCAAGCGATACCAGGGCACGTTGAAATACGTCGAAAGTGGACTACGTGTTTGGCGTGGGACTGTACATGGCTTCGAGCAACATGCGACTGAGGATCTGCAAAGTGGTGGGCTGCAACACCGAAATTGTCATCGCGACCGCCAATCAAACGTTGGACATCAACGTCAACGTCCACCACGCCTCACACCCCACGAGTACCGGTGAAACGGGCATAGTAAAACCACTACCAAAGCCACCGAAGCCCAGTATTCAACCACCATGCCCCACATCAGCGGTCGAACATCGCGGTCGTGAAACGGGGCAGACGGCTGATCTGGGATGGAAGCTCATCTTGGATGTACGACACCGCTTCTAATTGGGTCAATTGTTTTTGTGCAATTGATGTAGCCTTTCCTTGAACCGACGTCGGCTGATGTCNTCATCCATATCGTCCACTTGTTCGAGTTTGGTTGTCTCATAAGCGATATGATCGTCGAGTTCTTTCAGTTTGGTCATGTTGTCCACGAGCGAACCACGTCTCTCAGATCATATCCGGCGGTGATATTGTTGAGTCCAGTCCTTGCATTTTCTAGATCTTGGACGACCTGGGGTGGAAGTTGTTTGGGTCATTCGCCACCATAATCTCACAGGTTTAATTCTTCGTGATCACCAGCCAGAGTCGACAGAGCAAGCGTTTTTCTCTTGCGGGTGTTCATCTGATCAATCTTTGCATCCTCTCTCAATGGCAGCATGCGATTAAGAGTTCGTCGAGTTCATCGCTCAAGAGATTGCTCATTAACGACTTGTCTGTGAAATCATCATAATCTTCGGTTCTATGATCCCCGAAATCGTCCATACCAATATCGTCGCCACCTTCAGCCATGTTTGTATTGAACATACATTCAATATAAACAATGTCGTCACAATGCGACCATAAACTAAACTCTTTCCGAAGATTGAGAGAACCCCTGGGGGTCAAAGCAATGTGTCAGTCGGTGACGATCACCAACAATCCGAGCACCATCGACGAAAACCAAACACTGTTGGTGCGCTTTCCCAACCTGGCCGTGGACGACGTCATCATCCGGGAACGGCATGCCTGTCCTTCCAGATCAGTTTGGAATCCAATGATAAACGCAAAGTTGTAGGGAACTTGGGTCACGTCATTGTGAAGAAAACAACCATCAAACTCAGCGGAAACGAAATTTTTAGCATCGACGAAAGCGACGTGTTCTTCAGCTACACGGACTTCTGGAGAACCACAAGCGAACGGGAAAACATGAAGTACCAAGGGATTTGTCTGGCCGAGACACACTCCGTATCATTGTCAATACGTGCTCCTGGGAAAAGCAGAGACTTGCAACAAGAAATGCAGGACCGAGGGGTACTGCAGCATACACATGATGTCCATCCAAAAGGGTTTCAAGAACTAGACATGCGAAGTGTGCGGGATCAGCGTGAAATGTCGACGAAAAGAAAGATTATCTCAACGAACATAACCCCCCAAAAAATGAGCGCTTAAGTTGAAATGAGAGAAGGCTGATTAAATTATCTCCCTTTGAAACCAACAAACAAGTAGACATTTGACTTTTCATGTGGATATAGCAATCATGACTACCGTCCGCGAACTCTCGCTAAAAGTCGCGGATTGGTGGGTTATTCTCGCATGAGGAAACCCCAACTGCTTACCTTGCTCAACATGAAATATATCAAACACCCTACCCTGCGATACCTCAAACTCAGAGCAAAAGAACGGGGATTGAAGGGTTAATCTCGCATGAGGAAGTCCCAACTGCTGACCTTGCTGGAAGATACCGAGCCGGTCAAGTTGAGATTTGTGCCGACAGACCATGCCGTTGGTAGGTATCTGAGAGGGTGGAAAATGATCGTCAAGTATAACGTCGTCGTCAACAGCGTCAAGCCCCTGATCGCCAACAAAGTCGAAGAAGAGTTGGATGATTTAAAACGTATCAAATACCAGTTGACCATCCACATGTCACTCAACAAGCAGCAGACGGATGGCAGTACCGCGTCTGTGGAGCCCTATTTCAGAGGCAAGCAGAAAGTCGCTGGAACGATGGATGCACAGGGGCTACGGGTGGGTGGTGGAAAGTGTCAAAACCATCTATTTGGACATAGCAAACTACGTACCGAGACCTGCCACCTTACTGCAAAAATAAGAAAGCCATTAATAACATTGAAAATAAAGACGACGCTAGTGCAGTATATTTGGTGAGAGGTGTCTTATTTCCAGTAGCTATTAATAAGAATAGAGCTCTGAGCTACCCCGAAGACGATGGGCTGAAATGGGATGGCTTAGTTAAACCGACACCCATTTCCTACCCGGCCCGATTTGAAAAACTAAGCCATTTAGCCATCAATGTCTTCATCCACGAAGGCAATATGACCATCATACACCGAACCAGATGATGTTTGCAGAATCAATTTATTTATGACCGAAAAAGAGGGTAAGTATCACTGTACACATATTGAAAGTCTGATCAGACTGTTGTACGATCAGTCCAAACACGCCAGAAAGAAACATTTCTGTGAACGATGTCTGCACTGCTTCACACGAGCCAACCTGCTGCAAGCGCACAGGGAGGATTGCCGAGGCGTGAGAGAGACGGCGATCCAAATCGACATGCCTCGTGAACATGAAAACTTCTTACAATTGATCAACCACAAACATCAAATGCCTGTGGAATATGTTATTTATGCCGACTTCAAAGCGCTCATCAAACCAGTTGACCACATCGCACCATCCCCGTAAAGAGGTTTTACATACAAAATGCAAGAACATCAAGGCTGTTCGTTCGGGTTTGTGGTCGTTCGATGCGATAGTGAAACAGAGACTTCCGTGATCTACTGAGGTCCTGACGCGACTGAAACGTTTCTCACGTTCTTACAACGAGAAGAGAAAAACATGAGGGAAACATTGTCGGATCCTGCTCCCATGAATATGACGCCAAAGGATGAACTAGCTCACAAGTGTGCTAAGTATTGACACGTATGCGACCAACCCCTCAACGGGGATGTCATGAGAGATCATTGTCACATCACCGGGCGGTACCGAGGTGCTCACAACACGTGCAACCTAAAATTTAGAATCGATCCCCCAAAAAATCAACATCCCTGTGGTCTTTCACACTTTTGAGAGGGTTCGATGCTCACTCGATCATGCAGGCCATCTCAAACATCAACGGCACTATCAAGGAAAATACATTTCGTTCTCATTATCATGATCCTCACGCCGGATTCGAACAAAGGCTACATCCTCAAAGTGGATCTGGAGTATCCCGTGCCATTGTACGCTGCTCACAACAGCTGTCCGCTCGCTCCCGAATGGTTGACGGTGAACCGAGACTGGATCTCGGACTATCAACTAATGTTTCTCGGGAAAAATAAGCTGGCCAACGTGGAAAAACTCGTCCCGAACATGATGCACAAGACCAAGTAATCTGCAACTGTACCTGTCGCTGGGCATGAAGCTGACCAAAATACATTGGGTGCTGCAATTCGATCAAAGTCTCTGGATTGACCCTTATATTCGATTGAAGAGCGAGCAGCGAAAACAGTCCACAAGCGACTTAAAAAAACCCTCTACAAACTGATGAACAACTCGGTGTTCGGCAAAACCATAGAAAACTTGAGAAAACGGGTGACGGTCAAACTCGTGCGATCTCATGAGGAAGAAAAACTCAGGAAACTCATAGCCAGCCCGGCCTTTAACTGGAGCAAACTATTCGATAACGACTTGGCAGCGCTGCCCATGAACAAAAGCCACATTAAGCTCAACCAGACCGTCTACATGGGGATGAGCATTATCGACCTCTCGAAACACTTGATGTATGATTTCTACTACAACCGACTCAAGAAACAATATGGCAATCGATGCGAGCTGCTGTACATGGACACAGATTCCTTGTTGTTGAATATACGTACTGAGGACGTCTACGAGGACATGGCAAAACGCAGCCACTTATACTATACCAGCGATTACCCTCCAGAACACAACCTACACAGCACGAACAATAAAAAGGTCCTCGGTAAGATGAAGGACGAATGCGTGGGCACACCCAATACATTGGATTGAGACCCAAGATGTATTCCATCCTGAAAGTCTACAACGGCGAGATCCGAAAGGCCAAAGGGGTCAAGAAATACGTGGTGAAACAACTCATCACACATGTCCTCTTCAAGCAGGCTCTCTTCGATAAACTCAAGTTCAAATTACCCATGAAGTGACAAACACACCATCTTCGGCATCATTCTCAACAAGATGTCACTGTGGCCCATGGATGCAAAACGGTGGATTGCGAACAATGGTATCCACGCTTATGGCAGTCTAGACCTCGACGTGTTGGGAGTTTCTGAGACCCCCAATAAAGGAAACTCCACTCGATGTGTTGAAGTTTAGACAGACTATTGAATGAACGATAGCATGTATACATCATGGAGAAGGTTTACTACAGCCGCCGGGGTTAATGGAAAAGTGTGGGCACCATCCTGAAGCTAACCAAAGCCGCTCGCACCTCCAAGGATACCGCCAAAGCTTGGCTTAAAAAAACTCGCCATCTAGGAATTGTACCTGTCGGCTCCCCAATACATCCCGAGAAGAAAGTTTGACATTTCCATTCCCAAACCTACCCATCAAGCCGACCTTCTGTTTCTCCCACACGACGGGGTGTGAAACAAAACGTACAAGTATGCCCTGACCATCGTGGACGTTGCCAGTCGCTACAAGGAAGTCAAGCCGTTGACGACCACAGATTCGAGTCAGGTCACTAAGGCCTTAGAACGTATCTACAAACGCAGTTGCTTGACCTGGCTGACCAAATTACAAGTCGATCCCAGACGTGAGTTTATGGGAGCTGTGCCACAGCTGTTATCGAAGCATAAAGTCCAGGTGAGACGAGGTGTGGCTGG
>VKKT01007477.1:0-10573 GCA_008038995.1 Haliotis laevigata | reverse complement strand
ACGGCTCCGCTCTGTCAGGTCCTGGGTAAACATGAGGAGACGTGTTGGTAAGAACAGCTCGGCTGTGTCATGTCCTGGGTAAACATAAGCAGACATGTTGGTAACAACAGCTCGGCTCTGTCATGTTCTAAGTAAACATGACGAGACGTGATGGTAACAATAGCTCGGTTGCGTAATGTTCTCAGTAAACAGGTCGGCTTTGACACGTCCTGGGTAAAATATGGAGGCGTGTTGGTAACAACAGCTCTGCTCTGGCATACGCTGGATAAACAGGAGGAGACAGGAGAGTAACAACAGCTTGGCCGTGTCATGCCCTGTGTAAACATCAGGGGACGTGTTGGTAAGAACAGCGCGGCTGTGTCATATCCTAGGTAAACATGGGGAGATGTGTTTGTAACAACTACTCGGTTCTGTCATGTTCTGGTTGAACATGAGCAGGTACGTTGGTGGCAACAGCTCGGCTCTGACATGCGCTGGGTAAACATGAGGATACGTGTTGGTAACAACAGCTGGGTTCTTTCTCGTCTTGGGTAAACATGAGGTGACGTGTTGATAACGACAGCTCGGCTGTCTCAGGTCCTGGGTAAACATGAGGAGAATATTTTGTGAAAACAGCTGGGCTCTGCCATGCTCTGTGTAAACATGAGGAGACGCATTGGTAACAACAAGTCAGCTGTGTCATGTCCTGGGTAAACATGATTAGACGTGTTGGTAACAACAGCTCGGCTCTGTCATGCCCTGTGTAAACATGAGGAGACACATTGGTAAGAACAGCTCGGCTCTGTCATGTCCTGCGTAAAGCTGAGGAGGCGTGTCGGTAACATCAACTCGGCTCTGTCATGTCCTGGGTAAACATGAGGAGACACATTGGTAAAAACAACTCGGCTCTGTCATGTCCTGGGTAAGCATGAGGGGACGTGTTGGTAACAACAACTCGGTTTTGTCATGTCCTGGGTAAACAGGAGGAGACCAGTGGGTAACAACTGCTCGGCTCTTTCATGCGCTAGGTAAACAGGAGGAGACAGGTGGGTAAGAACAGCTCGGCTCTGTTATGTCCTGGGTAAACATGAGGAGACGTGTTGGTAAGAACAGCTCGGCTGTGTGATGTGCTGCGTAAAGATGAGGATATGTGTTGGTAACAACAGCTCGGCTCTGTCATGTCTTGGGTTAACATGAGGAGACGTGTTGGTAACAACAGCTCGGCTCTTTCATGTTCTGGGTAAACATGAGGAGGCGTGTTGGTAACAACAGCTCGGCTCTGTGACGTCCTTGGTCAACATAAGGAGACGTGTTGGTAACAACCGCTCGGCTCTTTCATGTCCTGGGTAAACATGAGGAGACGTGTTGGTAACAACAGCTCGGCTGTGTCACGTCCTGGGTAAACATGAGGAGACTTGTTGTTACAACAGCTCGGCTGTGTCACGTCCTGGGTAAATATGAGAAGACGTGTTGGTAACAACAGCTCGGCTCTTTCCTGTTCTGGGTAAACATGAGGAGACGTGTTGGTAACAACAGCTTGGCTCTTTCATGTTCTGGGTAAACATGAGGAGACGTGTTTGTAACAACAGCTCGGTTCTTTCATGTTATGGGTAAACATGAGGAGGCGTGTTGGTAAGAACAGCTCGGCTCTGTCATGTCCTGGGTAAACATGAGGAGACGTGTTGTTGACATTAGCTCGGCTAGGTCATGCACCTTAACCCCTAGCTTACGAAACTCTTAAACTACTATGTCAATAAGTCTTACAGCGTCTGTACATCCAATCACCTGTACTTCACGCAGATCTTAGATAGCGAAATGTTACTTCTCAATTAAATATCCTATCATTTTGTAGACTTTTGTATCTGTTACATTACAGAATCTTCGCCCGAGGAATCAAAACCGCCAACCAACACATTTGATGCATAATGAGCTACATTTATTGAAAAGAGATAGGCAAAAAAGTTATTAATCAAGAGTTCCAACTGACTGAAGCCATCAGCAGACAAACAATATATGACAAAGGTGTGTGGTGTAGAATCAGTCAGTACTATACTACTCTTTACCTATTTCAGAGTCTTGACCATGTGGATATCACAGGAACAGTTTAACCACCAATGTGGTATCCAAGACCTTTCTGTGACAACACTTTGTTGCCAATTTCCAAAATATTTTTTTCAAAGAGACACAATTTAATTAAAATCTCTTAAAATTTGGAAAATAGTTCGCATAATACCCAGCAGATGTTGTGCATCTTAACACAGTATTCATTGAAGCCAATTATCTTTGCACAAAAAATACCCAGCCACAGATTACTTGTTACAACTGTTGCTGGAACGAGTGATGGTTTAACATACATTATGAAATGTTTTTGCGAACAGCTGGTACCATCACTATTTCATAGTGTTTCATAAACATATGCTCTGTCATCGTATCGCACAGTGACTATCACTGGATTATCTGGTCCAGGCCAGATTGTATACAAACCGTTTTGTTGCTTTTATTCAAAAGTTCCAAAGATATGCCCTTGGAACTACAAACGCTTCAATTCCATGGTTGATCATAATACAGCAATCTTTCTCACTGAGTTATTTTGTTAAGTTGCAATGAGTAAGCTGAGTGAGTAAGTAATATGGAACAAACCTGATGATATCATGTATAAGATGTAAATTTCACGTGCAATATCTGGACTGTCAACCGAATTTAATAATACAACTATTGTAAATTAATACTTAAACTAAATAGTTGTTTTCATACATACATATATGTGTAAACATATCTATAAAGTTTAGTTCAGGACATTATGTACAGACGCTACAATTTTGAACAAAGAAACTTTTTTAAAAAACATGAACAAATTTGGTCAAACGTAGCAGGAAAAATAATACTTTCTACAAAATTGGAGATTACATAAATGGAGTCATTTTACCTTCAGAAAGCAGGAAATTGCATCTGAGAGCATCTAATTATACATTTGTTAAATTCCAGGGCGACCCCCCTAGATCCTCGGCTGCATCTCGGAATCGAACGTGACCAGCCCCCCCCTCTATGACGAAAAGTTACTGCGGCCCTGGTTCTGTACAGCCAGCCGTTGTCTCACAGATCCAGTCCTATTTGTGGATGTATGTTTTAGCGGGGAATACAGGATCAGTCTTGTACCTCAGTAATGTGAGCGCGATCTTAGTAACCACAATTCCTATTGTTATCCCGAGTATAAGAATAATCATTATAGTGTTTGCCTTGGTTAGCCCGAAGTTGTTGTCAGTGATAGCGCTGTATATTGTTATTCTAACTACATCTGCCCCAAAGGTATAACGAGTATACAGCTCATTACAAGCCACGTCTACCATGCTGAGAACCACTACGGTGACTATCATCAAACTGAAGGCAATTGTGGAGGCGGTACTTGGACCAAGAGGCGAAACTGACCTGAAAGCTATTACTTTACTCAGCGAGTTAACAGCATGGCTAAGACTCCATGTAAACATACCAGACACACCATTGCTAACAAACAACCGGAACAAGATGTCATCATATCGTCTGTCTTGTTTCGCCAGATCGAACCTGGATCTGTAGAGTTGCAGGTGGGCTCTGCCAGTGCAGATAGCAAAACAAACAGTAGATCCAAAAATTACAACAAAAGCCAGATCTAAAGCTTCTCTGTCCAGGAGGAACAGCCAGCTGACGTAGAGGAGAAGTCCCAGTGTGTAGACTCCGAGGAAGAGGGAAGAGAACAGAACAGGGTGATCGATGTGAGAACCGCTCGGATCCTTCCTGCAGAAGATGGTTAGAGAGTAGAGGATCCATAACGCCTGCCAGATAAAGACGGCGATGAAGATGTACGCGGACCACGTTCCCTGCGTCAACTCCGTACGGAACACTTCAGGCTGGAAGGGGGCCAGAAATAAGCCTGTAATCGTGAAATGTTGCGTACAGTGTGATATTGTGGTTCAGAGTAATATACATTGATCACGGCTCATGAATTGGCACATGTGTTTCAGTATGACGTCATGAATTGTCTATCGGATATACCCGATATTGCAGTAACTAACCGCTATTTACTGTTTGTAGGTCATGTTAATAAATCGGTTATCTCCCTTGTGCTTACAACAATTGCACTTTTCACTGCAGTCGGCGTAAGATAATTAAGTAGTTTTTATTTAGTAAACTTGGTCTTTTGTTAAGTTCTGCACACAGAGTGTACAATATGGGACGGACAGGTATAGATTTGGTGATAAATCAGCATTTTAATGGTTAGTAATCAATCTAGTGTGTGTAAATAGATCAAATATCAAGCATGTGATTGTAGAATAATACATTATGAATATTATATAGACGTAGATTATGATCTGCTTTGATGTGTGTACATTTTCTGATGGAAAAGTGTATAATTTTGTGCTATTATTGTATCCAATGTTACTTGGTTTCAATCGTTATCACCAACATCATGTAAATACACCTCGCATCCATGCATTCTTTTTTACCACATCAGCTCACACCCGGCGTTATCAACATGACACCCAAATATCAAATATATATTATATGCACAATAAAAGAAATTATAAGAGTGATAGTTTTAAAACATTTTGCGCTGTGGTCAACTGTTCTTAGCTGTGGTCAACAGTTTCCCAGGTATACCAGTAATAATGCCTTCACGAGATGCCAGCACAATTCCGGCTATGTGGTAGTGTGTACTGTGGCTTCTGGTTGTTACCTGGTACACCTATCTGGAAAGCCGCACCGAAGACTGAGGCGGTGATGAAGACGACAACAAGGCTGGTGTGGAGAGCTAATCGGATGACGTGATCGTCCTTCATGGCGTGTCCACACCCTGAAACGTAAACATAGATTTACATGGGCGATGGGTAGCCTAGTGGCTAAAGCGTTCGCTCGACACGCCGAAGACCCGGGTTCTATTCCCCACATGACTACAATGCCTGGCGCCCATTTCGGGCGTCACCCGCCGTGATATTGCTAAAGGCGGCGTAGAACCACACTCATTCACTCCTGACAGGAAGTGTACCGGGGTGTATGTAATGATACTGTAGAGGCATTGTGTTGAAAACATCCGGGTTAGAATTGGTCTTCAGGACCCATGCTTGTAAAAGGCGACTAACGGGATCTGATGATCAGATTCGCTGACTTGGTTGACACATACCATCGTATCCCAATGGCGTAGATTGGTGCTCATGCTGTCGATCACTGGATTGTCTGTTCCAAAATCGATTATTTACAAACCACCGCCATATAACTGGAACACTGCGAAATGCGGCGTTAAACAGCAAACAAACAAACAAACAAATATTTTGTTGAAGTGTTCGTCTCTTATTTCTAACAAGAGGATTTGTTAATTTGCGTTGAAAACATTATACTCATTTATGTACAAAATAATGATATAATCAACGTGTTTACAATCTGTAATGCTATTCATTTGAGTAAAAGACCGAATTGCTTTCAATAAAACTCACCTTGATATTTCCAGTTTGACTAAGAGTAAGCGCGGTTAAACCAAGAACCGCAAAATTGAGTCAATGGCGATCAGATTTAGTGACTACATAGGGACAGATAAAGCAGCTTAAACAAAGTCACAAGGTTAGAGAGAGATCGCTCCTTCCATCAGTGATGCGTCACTCCTGCAATACAGCGTGGAAAAACGGAAGAACTTTAACATGCGATATGATAATAATGCCTAGATATAGTGCGCACAAATCCACGCTCGTAAATATGCTCATGGCGCTTGATAAACATATTTATCATTCACTATCTGTATTTTCATCATGTATTCTGCAGTATTTGACTCCAGCAGGACTCTCGCTCTGTTTCTGGACGCATTGACTTTCTGGACGTATTCACTTTCTGGACGCATTGACTTTCTGAACGTATTGACTTTCTGGACGTATTGACATACAAGTTTTGAAAACATGTTTGAAATACTTTAAAAATATTTATTCCAGATACCATCTAAGTATATAAAAGGAAATTCAGACAATGCACACATTTTTGACTGGACGACGTAAAACTATATCAAAATTACATCTGAGAATACAGTATTGTTTTTAGATGCACCATTCAGTTAAGCATCGACAGTTTTGATTGTTAAACATCCTACGTGATCCTGGAACATCGTCCAGCTGTAGTACCACTAAAACAAATACATACTCAGGACATGGTCACAGTTGCACAATCGACTCTGCTTTTAGCATAGATTTCTTATGGATGTGGAAACGGTTTTGTCGCTTCTATTTGTATGTGGCGGTGTCCTTCTCGCAGGGATTGGTCTTGACCCAGAAGGTATGTAAACCATGTTATCACTTCATGTCACGGAATGGGATTGCTTTAACCTCCATGGCGTTGGCGGCCACATCGGTACCTGGTGTAGCCATTCCTTCCACATCTTCTCTTTATACTGACAATCAAGCGTTGGGCTCTTTGCATTAGCAGCATCCTCTAACATTCCTCATGGAGTGCTGCGCCATGTCCTGCAGATTGTCAGGCTCACTGACTTGCTTGACACATGTCATCTCAATCACGTAGCTCGATGCCCATGCCGTTAATCACTGGATAGTCTGGTCCAGACTCGATTATTTACAGACCGCCGCCAAATAGTTGGAATATTGCTGAGTAGCCGCGTGAAAAAGCCAATAACCAGCCATCCTGCTGATTTTGGAAATAAGGATCTCCGGATCGAACTTGGCGTACTAGATAGTCCGAAATATATCCGATGAGATTCACACCGCGGTTTCTATGGCAATGTTTCGATTTCGTTGTTATGTACATGTAAATGAGATGTGACAGTTCGGGAATATTGAGGTTTAACGTTGTGATCCAGGAATATCGGGCGAATGGCAAGGGGAACTTTAATGAAAGTGTCACGAGGTCAGTGTGCCGTACATCCTGTTTATAACGTTAATCAGGTGCTGTAATGAGATTCAACTTGTAGACTTGCATCGGTTTCAGAATTCATGTATCTATCTGCATATTTATTTTATGTAAATGAGCATTTTGATGAAACCTTGTGTGAATAAGAAACGTTGATTTATTGTCCGACAATGTCGATTTCTTACGAGCATGGTAAGCAGGGGGGAATATAGAATATTGTTTCACTCGGGCGCTTAATTAATGCTCACGTGTATAGTTCAATATATTTTGTTATTTTTCATATATAACTACCCGTTTCATAATTGCAAGTATGGTGCCACGTCAAGATAGATGTGTTGCTGTACAGGCGAAGTACAGGTTGTGAGTATTGTCAGATTAATGGAGAATGCAATGGACGCCAATCATAGCTGCTTTCTGTACAGGTGTTTTTATGGTGCTGAAAAGCATAAATGAGGGTACCGATTGGAATTATTATGAGAATGGCGTTCCCATACATTGTCACGAGGATATGGTTTGTTGAAACCAAACCACGTACTGCTGACGTTGCTAAGTTTAGATATTAATATATAATATAACAGAAGCGAGAAATATTTGAACATGAGAAGAATGTCAGCGCGGATTTAGATCCTGCCTAACACATCAATAATGGACTGATGTTGAGGCGTGTGACGATGATGCAGACAACCTCCACCAGTGATGGTCCTGCGGCAACTGGGGATCTGCACGATGAGCTGGCAAGCGATGATGATTGAACGTTCTCTGGTGGTACATAAAAGTGGCCGACCCTTGTACCTGAGACTGCGTTTTGGTTGTAGATCCCATGACTCTCATGGAGTGAGTGAGTATGGTGTTGCGCCGCTTTTAGCAGTATTTCAGCAATATCACGGCGGGGACACCAGAAATGGGCTTCACACATTATACCGTGTGGGGAATCGAACCCGAGTCTTCGGCGTGACGAGAGAACGCTTTAACCCCACCGCCCCAGGATCTCATGGAGAACGAGCAGAAACGTGGGTCATCTAACTCGTGTGTTTCTGCTAACTGTAGTTCGTTTGTTGTTTATAGTCAGCAATATTCCAGCTATTTGGCCTGCGGTTCGTAATCGGACGATATAATGACTAGCACCCCGAGTATTAATCTACGCCAAAGAAATATGATAACTTGCAACAACCAAGTTCGCGACCCTGACAGATAGAACCTGTCTTCCATCTCTTATGACAGAAATGGGTCGCTACAGATCAGTTCTAACCAGGATCTACACTTACTTTTGTTAATCCCAAGTGGTTTGTGAAAATTGTTTTATCCGCCTAAACAATTTGAACTTCAAATCCAATATAAAGAAACGTGTGCTTACCTGTTGTGTTACAATCGCGGATTGAAGAGATTAAGTAGAAGTTACTCAAATAAGCTCATTCAGGACATAAATCGTTACCTCGAAAACATGACTCAGGTACGCGTGACATGCTTCTCAAACATGCAGTGTTATTCTATATGTGTATGCTGTAGATCGTATCCATAGTAAAGCATCGCTTTTGTGCATTGCAATATTTCACGTCGCGACCACGAGCACAAACATAAGTAAATCACACATGTTGAATGCTTTCTGATTGAGCCCCAATCTTTGCTAGGGAAACAGAAGTAGTCTATAATGTTATGGCTTGAATGAACGTCTCATGTAGATGTTTATGAAATAAAAGAAAACTCGTGTGGCCGGTTTTTCAAAGCGAAATTTCCAATTGAAAATGTTTGAAATTGTTATAACGTAGACAATAAATGGTATCCTGGTACATATAAAACGATTTAGATCTCGGAAATGACGTAATCTTGAGAACGCCACAATTGGTGTGAGAGTGGTGATATAGCAGGCATAATGCTGACTGCTCCGTCACACATCTCTCGATCTGTGCAGTGCCCACAGGAACGAGTTGAAATATTCAAGTTGAGTTTTAAGAAAGATAATCGTTTGGCAATATCACTTTTAATTTCAAACGTCGAAATTGACAGTTGCAATCGACTCGAAATCGAATGCTCTGTAATAAGTGATCAACCACATATACAAGGTGCCAGAGGGATTTGCTTTGTTTAACCTTTTATCTTGGGCAGTCATTTTAAGACATAGGCGGGGGATAGTGTGATGGCTAAATCGTTCGATTCCCCACAAGTGTAAAATGTGTGAAACCCATTTCTGGGGTTCCACTGCCAGCATTTTGCTGGAGTATTGTAAAACAGCCTGCAAACATGCTCTGACACTCACGTATGCAAGGGGAGTACGTGTCACTCAGGTTTTGTTAATTTCAGGTAGTCCACTGGTTCTCTCGGCGCACCAAAGCTTCGGGTTCGCTTTTTATCATGGTTGAAATGTACGAGTGAGTGAGTTTAGTTTTACGCCGCTTTTAGAAATATTCCAGCAATATCACGACGGGGGACACTGAAATGTACGAGTCCGTTTCAGATATCTATCGCCGTGATGTTGTCGGAGTATTGCTAAAGGCAGTGTAACACCATTCTCACTCACTCTTGTTAGATTTGTGTCAGTAGATACGCAAGTTCATGTATATACTGAGGGAAACAAATAAAGGAACACCACTTCATGGCAGTGTACCTTTATTTATTCTCAGATTTCTTCCCACAGCGCTATTCAAAGCCTGTGTTGAAACCTGGAAAATATTAAAGGCACGCTTGAATTTTCCTGTGTTCCTTTATTTGGTTCTCTCAGTATATTTTCAATCGGTAAATTTGAACAAGTTTGGACAAATCTTACCACCAAATTTAAGGAAGTACAGTTTTGACATCAACATATTCTGTGACACAAACACACCTGAACTGTGTTGTACTTACTGTGCTGGATACAGAATGTACCTGGTGTTTCAAGTAAAGGATTACTTGTCACCACGTTAAAAAACAAAATCTTGTGAAATTCTTCTTTATTCTCGCATTACCATGATGTGTCAAAATTTTAACAAATGAAAATTTCTCATTTACATCTGATTACGATATGTGATGGAATAAAAAGCAATAAACAATCTGGCATCACTGAAACGGCTAGGATTTCTATATTCTAAACAAAGCACGAATGAAGCAGAATATGACAATATAACCATGAAATAAAACTGTTGAAACATTTTTTTCACTTCAAGCAAATTGACGAAGAAGGTAAGTTAACATAATCAATGTACCATTGTTTGAGCAAAAGGGGGTCTTTCACATATACAGTCCAATATTTACAGCAAATCTTGGCAGCAGGAAGAATTACCCAAGTAGCATGAGTAGCCTTAAGCTTCCAATGCACGATGTATTCCAAAGTAAATATTGCACCATCACATCTACAGGTAACATAACGTTACCTTATAAATTCTTACATTTACGACTCCTTTGGGTGTTTCATGTTGTCCATAGCTACTATGATAATCTTGACAAGGAAAAAGCTTATCTCCATCCCCAGGGGAATTAAAGTTAAGATTGTGTTCAGGTTTGTCCGTCCGATGTTTTCGTCTACTATTGAAACAATAATTATAAGTTTTGCTATATATGTACTAAACGTGTACTCAGTAAACTTCCTTATTACAAAAATATCGGTACTGTCAAGCGTTGTTACGAGTCCGATAAGAATCGCCAGTGCTACACTTCCACCTACGACTGGACCCAGTGGCGTGCTGGATCGGGCGGTCATCACCATAGCCAGGGTGAACAGTGTATTGCCAAGGATCCAGGTCGCTAA
>VKKT01007476.1:9418-21193 GCA_008038995.1 Haliotis laevigata | reverse complement strand
GGCGGACGCTCTAACCACTACACCACGGAGGCAGTCAATTCTTCTAAGACCCCAGTTGATGAGAGTAATCTGGCTGGATCATCATACCTTCAACATACCCACTTACACAAAATTACTATTTTCTGATTCTAATTGCACTGGCAACAATGGCAACAGAGGAATAAGACATTGAAGTCATTTGAGGAATGCCCTGATATGGTTATCTGTTGTTCATTGGGTCCTAGATATACGACATAGGGTTCTCGTGGCTTTCATGACCAGCGACGTCCATCAAATAGACATAAAGAGTATCAGTGCCTTACATAATGACATACCTTTGCATTTGTTCTTAAAGCAACACTTCAAAATTCAAAACTGAATAGCTGACATTGGTTCTTTCAACACTTTACAGACACCCAAGAAACATATCTTCAGGACCAGCTATCAATCTGCACAATGGCTGCTTTGCAGAATATTGCACAGCACAGGGGGTTTCTCAGACTAAGGCTTAGTCTCTGAATATATAAAATTTTCACAGAAACAAATAATTCCATTTAATTTAAAAAGAAACCCTAGCAAGATGGGAGATGCAGAACAGGAAGAAATCTAAACATTAAGGGCTTTATCATTGCAGAATGGGCTGGGTAGGGTGAAAATAATGTGGTTCAGGGCCTATAAGACCGACGAGGGACTTTCTAGAAATGACAGTAAATGACAGTGTTACAGTGATGAGACTGAGAGTTGCTGACAATGGACAGTATTGCTGTCAAATAAGTCATGACAGTGTTACAGTGATGAGACTGAGAGTTGCTGACAATGGACAGTATTGCTGTCAAATAAGTCTCAGCCCTTGCAAAATGTTTTTAAACAAGGGATTTAATCGCAATAAAATCTTTTATTCTGTACACTGTTTATCACATTCAGTTTGCCCTCACATTTACAGAAGAAAAACATTGTGCTCAAATTTCAATAACAGAAACTGTAGAAGTGAGACTAAGCTAGTACCATTGTCAGGCACACTGGAAACAAATTGTAATGATACTCAAAGTTGTGATTTTTTAAAGCTCTTATTTTCTTAATTTCAGTGGTATTTTAATATTAAAGTCTCTTCCTCTATATTGATCTTCTTATCAGTGACATACGAGTCACCTCGACCACGCCACCACACCAGTGATCACGACCACGTCAACATGAACTGGGTAATAATTCATCCTTATTTGAGACTTTGAACTCAAACTGGTTGCAGCTTGGAGCCAAATATCCTTTTAAGGAAGCCAACTTTTCATAAAGTCTGTAAATTTCCACATGCACTTTGCCTAAAACTCAACATAAATCAGAAATTTCCATAAATGTTCTTTTCCCTAGGAATTATGCCCACAACTCCTGTTCTTTTTTGTCAAAGTCTCAGAACTTGAATCTGATGTGAGATGGGTCCCTGGTACGGTACAGTCTTCCATTGAATGGATTGTGCAGCAGCAGCAGCATTATGTACAGTTAAAACTCTTCTTACAAACAATGAATAATGATTTCAAAGTATTTAGCATACACAAAACATTGAAAGATTAATTGGCATAAAACTATGATAGTCATTTAAAAATACATGCCATATGATGATGGCCACAAACGAGTTATAAATTCCACTGATTATGTTGAAAGCACCATCGCAATTACGTCAAAACATTACTAGGCTACACTACACGAAATCAGCTGATTAGAGAGTGGGATCAAATATGGAAAATAAATCATAAAATCAATTTTTTTCATCAAGGAAACAACAGAGGAATAATTAGCTCTTGAATTTCAAACACTTCGTGACGTTTTTCTAGTCTCATTCCCAAAGCATTTTCATGAGAAATACAAACTAACACTTTCCAAATGAGACCTATTTCTCCTCAGTTATTGCTACCAGTTGGGACACATAATTCAGTATTTTCCCTCCACAGTAAACATGCTGTCTTTGTTAAAATGAAGGGAAAAAAAGAAAACATGTTTTTTCTTCAAGAATGGGGAAATTCAAGCATTGCCCTACACCAGACAACCTCTGTCATTGTGTGGTTGGCACAGTTTATACATTTTGTGTGTTGAAAACCATAATGAGCAGCACTATTTGTACACATGCAGCAGGTATTAACATGCAAACAGGAGGTGTAGGGAATAAAACACTCCATAATTATCTCTTAATTGCGGAATTATTTCGAAGTAAAGAAATATCAGTTGTCATTAGTGATAGATGGTGTTATTATCCGACAATCAAGATCAATCAAAGGTTATTAACAACATATTTAAATGTACATAAAGCTAAACAGATATAATAGACATGGAATATGTGATTGTGAAAAAGTTATCTTTACACAGTTAAAAATGGACTGATTTGATTAAAGATATACTTAATAACAGCAAAAAGAAAGTAAGAAATACTGGCAATATGAAAAATATACCTCTGGGCCAGCCTCTAAAACTAAATAGGATTTTTGTGTACATCACATATGTAAATATATTTGTTTTATTGGTTGGCTGGCTTAAAGAACAATAAAAAAATTCAGTTGTACAGTATAACAATATACCGGTACAATTTATGCTTCACCAGGAGAGAAAATATTAAACCCAGTAAAAATTAATGTCACTCAGAAGCAACTGCAGTTTGTTGCTATTTAAAGTAACAGTAATTGAAATTTAAAAATATAAAAAAGATCAGAAGAAATGACTGCAGTTTGACATGCTGAGATGGGGGAAAAGTGTCCAATAATATTCTCAAGGATGAAACTTAAATTGCTTTGGGCAATTTTTATCCTGTAAGTTAATGAAAGCCTGAAGAATATGGACTTTGTTTTGAAGTCTCACAAGAGTGAAACAGTCCCACCTCAGCATCTGGAGATTCCTTTGAGCAGGAGGTGCCTAAATGATGCTAGTTGATGATTCAAAAACAGAAAAGAAAAGTTCTCTTTCTTATTCATCATCTGCCAACACTGCATTTTACAATACATTATCCATACTGGTATGTATACACAGGCCACAACTGTTGCCATAGTCGCTACACACAAATATATTTCTCCTACTGCCAAAATACACATGAATAGTTGATGCAGGTTCACCAATATGTATTATTATTCCCCACTGTGTAATACCTTGACCACCTGTCTAAAGCATGCCTACCGCATTTGCTACTTCTCATCACTATTCATATAGTACAGTAAACAAAATGTCTGTTTAAATTCCCCTAATAACCAACTACCTAAACCATGTTTCTGCAAACATTAGAGTAATTTCTTAGCACACATACAAAATATTATAAAAAATGAAAAACTAAACATGTTTGTAAATTAATGTAATTGTAGTTATTTTATCATGGGATTAATTTTCGCACTCTTAGTGCAAAACGATTGTGTGTCAATAATCATACCAAGCAAAATATTCATGGAGAGATACTGAAATTGAATTATATGTACACCACGAATTGAAACAAAGACATGAAATGCAGCCAGTCAACGATTTGACCATGCGAACAACAGGTGTTCATAAACAACAAACACTACTTTATGACTTCTATGTTTAATTATCGTAAGTACTAGTATACACTCTTCCTTAATTCATTGTCAGTTGATGTCGCATATGGGACAGGTGTTGTCATCTTGACACAAGTATAATCCCATCTCTCTCTCTGATTGTTTTAGTAAACACGATTCAATTGTGGCGGCTAGCTTTGATCATTGCATGTCCATCGGTTGTGAAAACATTGTGACGGATACTATCACTCAGATGTTTGAAATGCATGAAAAAACAACTGCACTAACACGTATTTTGTGAACTTTCTGCAAAAATTGCACCCTGTGAAATATATACAATTACAGTATTAAGTGGGTTAAAAGTCCAATTGTTGAATGTTTGGGGAACTATTTCATAAACATGATAGAAAATGAAAATATGATAGTGAAATACTGAGATGTACTTGGTCCTGACTCCACTCAAATTGTGTGTCTTCTGGTGCATCTGTAGATAACCTTCAACCATACTGTCCAAAGTGTAGATTCACTGTGTAAACAATTCTCAAATAAAATATGTACAGCACAACATGGCACGCAGACTGAACAGGAAGTAGAAGATAAGTAGATTGCATTATAACATGTTATAAGTGTGTTGTATTTCTGGAACATTTACACGTGTTAGAGGCTTCTTCCTTCAACAACCATGACACCATCTCAGACTTCCTCTGTGCCTTCACCATGTATAAATAAACATGTTCACATATCACCCAACATAAATATAGAAGATAATAAAATGATAACCAGGAACTTCAGTCACTTAAAGTCTGATAACAAATTCCTCATTCCAGCTCGCTACAGTAGGATTAGAGATATGCTTTGATTGAAATATCTAAAATATCTTTACACAGTTAGATTCTTCTGCAAATACCTAACGATTTTAACTGCTTGTGGTGCAAGTGTGATTGGATGATAAGGCAATCTTCATTCAATCATAATATATGAATAATTTGTGGAAGACAACAGTAGAGTTGCAGAGTGTATCAAGATGCAGGTCATGCTGAAGCCAACATAGGTGTATTATCACACAGTATTTTATGAGCTTATATTTAGGATGAGTAGCAAGTTCCTTAAACACTTTAGAGCCAAGAGTCTGATTTCTATCACTGGGGTTTGATAATCTGGTTTACAATGATAATGGTCTTAAATGTGCTGTTATTAAATTAACAGTGCTACATGATGGAATGGATGCTACACAACATTCACAGAAACCAGACATGGAGACTACAATATCCAGCAAGACTATCACTGTAACATAAGTTTTCACAAAACAAAAAGGAAGTACCACTGTCAAAACTAAACCGCATTGGCTGCAAGTACTAGAGTGAAAAAGTATTTACTGTAAGGGTTAACATTTGGGGGCTATAACTTGTAACAAACAACTTGTCTTGTAACTGCCCAAACTGTGAACAAACATATTTGTCAGTGTGAATATAACTCTAGCCATAAACAATATGTTCTCATAATTACCTGCAACTTAAAACATAGCAGAACATACCACGATTATTTAGGAAAATTCTTAAAATGACACATTAAACATGCCTTTCAATTCCTCAGCCTGTAAACATTTTGATCACATGCTCTATCTACAAAAATACTTTACAGACTTGTGGAAAAAGGAACTAGTAAGTTTATCCTTACATCTGGATATTTAACTTAAACATGTTAAACCACTTGTCAACTGTCAACTAGCTGATTATAATATCCATTTGTGTCTAACCATAGATATGGTCCAAATATTTGAACTAACTAGAATTAACAAAAATATTTCACACAAAGAGTAGAAAATGTTCCTAATTGTCACTGCCTGTGTGTACACATTGACAAAAGTCAGATTCCATATAAAATCATAAATGCAAAAAAGCTGATGCCCCAGCCCTGATTGTTGTTCGGAGTCCGTGCAGACAGGATGATTAATGGAGGCTGGGTGTGATTGCTCAGAATCTCCACAGCTCAATAGAGAGGAGAATCCTTTCTTCCCGCTGGCAGTGCGACTCGGCCAGCACAAGGTAGTGTCCCCAATCATGAATACACTGACCCTTTCCACCCCCCACCCCCTCCCCCAATCATCTGTCATCCCACATCTGTTCACTCCTTCCAATCATTCCATGGCACTTATAGCACACTCTTTATTTATTTCTTGTTGATTTCATTTTTTCATCATTAACAAAGGTTGGAATATTTAACTTCCCTGAGAAGATTTTATTGCAATTTCAGAATAATGAAAGAGTAGGGTAGAAATGGCAGCAAACACTTGTGCATGTTTCCTTTTAATAATTTTAAGAGAGGGGATGTTTACTGGGAGTTGGGTATGACGCAAACTACTGTAGTAGTATTTCTGTTGCAACAAAATATATGTGCAAAAGTCTGAATTACTTAATTACAATGATTATGAAGGTATTAAATTAAGAGAAATTACACCAATTTGTTTGAAACTCCTGTTTTTCATGAATTTTCAATATTTCAGTTACTGGATAAAGTTTAAGAATTCCCACAAAAACAGTTAAAATATATTTAATTATATAATTAATATCAGTTTACCGCTGATTTCATATCAGAACAAAACAGATGAAGTGAATGAAATATTCAAGATTACAGACATTGTTCATTGTATCAAAAAGATCACACTAATATTTTCCTTTCTCATCTTGGCTGCTGTAAGGATGTTTTCTACTGACATGTAAAGCACAGTCTCATTCCCTACTTATGCAGATTTTTATGGACCCAAGCAGATCAATGTGAAGCTCTGGACAATCCACTACACTAAGTCTTTCAGATTTATGCGAGGATATTGTTATCTTGGGAAAAAAGTAATCATCATTATGATGCAATATGTCTGAAAACATTCTCCTCCTTTCTATAGCGTTGATGAATTGTTCAACTGATCTGCTTGTTCTTGTTTAACGTTAAATTACTATAAAAGGAACAGATTTGATACATTAAGTAAAGGAGCAATGCAAGAAAACAAAATGAAATAAATTACTCAAGAAGAAAATCCATTGCATGTATATTTGTGAACTCTGAAGACCCTGTTTGCAACTTATCCTGGAAAATTGTGGAGTTTATCATAATTTCAAAAATAAATATTTTCATAGTTTATACATAAACCTTTTAAAAGAATCAAAGTATTTTAATAAATAATCTACATGTTTTAAAAATATATTTATTGCAATCGGATAAAAACGGAAAGTAATATGAAGGAAACAAAACCAAATGTGTTCAGTATTTGCCATGAAAGTCATGGTTTATTTGTAGTAAAGTTAATTCTAAATATAAAATATTAATGGATTCCCAGATAAAATTATATAGGAATATTCATCAAAGACCTCTTCTGTATGAATAATCACAATTACCAAAATGACTGATTTCCAGGACATTGCAAACCTGATGAATGTGACATAGGCAATATCAAATTGACACATTTCTGAATTATGTGAGTGAAATTCTCAACACAGAAATAGCATAAATATTTAACAAAAACTGCATTTACCTTGTTTGAGAAAGCAAGAGCAGTCACAGAGATTGGTTGTTACACAGAATTTTTCAAGCACAATAAAATGGATAACAGCTACACTGCAACAGGGATTCAATTAGATTCACGATAAGAAATCAATTGGTGAAGTAAAAGATTAATGCCATAATCACTTTTAGCCCAATCTGAGAATTTGCACTACGTATTTCTTCTCACACTGGTAGTGGAAGTAACTGAACAGTTTTAATAAAAACAACAATACCAATTTTCTTTTAACATCAGTGAGTGTTACTTCTCTGGATACCTTAGAATATCAGACATTCTAGTAGTCCTGACACTGTCCTAACATTATTCCCTCTTCTCAAGTTGCTGGCATAGTTTAACACACATGACGGTACAACAATGGAAAGGTGATAAAGTATCATTTCACAAATCTAACAGCTATCAATATGTGATATATGACAACTAACTCCAAATATATTGTCTATCCAAGAATGGGTTTAACAGAGCAATATGAATAACTCTTAATACCCTTCAACAGTCTCTTGTATTTTATGGCTCAACAGTAATTATAGTATTAATGTGCACCTGGCAATTCCATACCAGCTTAAATATGCATTAACTATGTACAGAATATTAGCTCTGCTTTTGTAAATATCAGATATTAATGCTTCAAAAGACCAGCCTCCATCTGTACATAACTATTTAAATGGCATAAAGTTAAAGGAAGAGTTAAAAGTGGTCAGACTGTCATTTTAGGCTCCTTGAAAGAGAAATTTTCTTTAGGAAAGAATCTTGGTGTTAGTTATTATGCCAGATGAAATAGTTTCAAAGGATTATTAGTAATTTAATGTTTTACTAATTTCTTCCTTTGAGGTAAATGAAGCCTAATCTCATGAATAAACTACACAATAGATTATCAAACGAAAACACTGGCATAGTTCACACCAACATTATTTGACAATTTGGTTTCTTCTATCCATTATGCTCAGTGCAATATAAAGAAACCAACCTTCTACATGGTTTATTTTATAGTTTATAAAACGTTACCAACATTAACCAAAATCATGTTGACGTCTCCTGAGTATATAAACACAATATTGCTACCAACAGTGCTGTGGGTGCCAAACATTTCACAGGAAAGGCTTACAGAAGTCAAATTCGATTTAATCTTATGATTGGTGAACAGCTTAAAAATAAATAAGTCTTAGCCAAGTAGAGTACTAAAACCTCCAACTGCATGTGTGGAGATCTGCAATGATTTCTACGGGAACAATGCTATGTCATCTCGTGTGTATTGCTAGCTGCCCAATGGTCCACATGGCAATTAACACCAATCACAGCTACAGGTGCAATTTGTCTTAATTGTTTGTTTCATGAATGTTGAGACAAAGACAATTGCCTAATCAGCAAAATCAGATGATAGGCTACTGACAAATGGTAAGTGATCCAATCATGTTCCAGCACGGACGGAAAACCTTAGATGTCTTCCATCAAGAATGTCAAATAAAAAATCACGTTGCTGTTATAAATGTATAACAGTTGGACTTATGTATGCGACATATAATGCTTTAGCTGAATTTGATGCAGATGAAAGAACTTGAGGTGACCCCTGCTAACATGGATCTGAAGTGAGAGAGGGACCGAGCCCCCCCCTATACATATGCTAATGCAACACACGCCGTGTGTTTAGCCAGAGCCTTGTGTGAGAGTCCGTCTAAACCTCGCCCATTCCAGCCCATGACACGAATAAACACTGAATAAATGACAAATACTTACTCTTCTTTAGGTTCACTAATATCTTGCTTAGATACTCTCCTCTTCCTCTTTGGGATTTCTGGAGATATTTTGTCTTTCCTTGATCGTAAAGTTGGGATGGATGGTTTAGGAAACGCTGGCAAGCCTTGTGGCTTCACGCTGCACCCATTAATTTTAGGCATTTTTTCATGCTTTGACACGGTAGATTCCAATGGGTCACAATTTTTATCTCCAAATAAACAATTATGATTAATGCCATTTTTCTTCACCATATCGAACAACACAGGATCGGTATTCCTTTCAGCTAAATCCTCACTATCTAATGAACCATTATCTCCCATGCACACCGCCGCCATCTTGAACACCACCATCCCTCTGACGTCATCATAACATGCGTGGATTTCCTCACGCGCCGGTAAGGGGTTTCCCAATGTTTACATTTCAATTTAATACATTTTTAAACTTTACAGGGAGTATTGTTTTCGGAATTATTCAAAGTAGGTAAATAAATTTATTTCACGATGTCAAGAGAAAAACTATTCTTCAAAAACTCTTTCAACCTCATTTTCAGGCACCTGTCATTTCAGTTCAGAGCCCGCGAACCATTGTGACGTCACGGATATATATATAGGGAATTCCACAAATCACGTGATAAAGGGGTTTTCCAAGATGGCAGCGTGCACGAACGTTGTCTCAAGGATGTAAAAGATTGTACATTCATTACCATGTAAGTGTTTGATCATGGATAAGGTAACCGGCGATCCCAAACTCTCTGGACTTTGAAAACATAGTTGACTTTCAGTGTATAGATAACCCCAAAGTTTACCTGAGCTGAAAACATCCAGTGCCCCCTATTTTTTTAAATGGCCTATTATGCTTAATTAAGTGTTTTGTCAGTCGTTGAACGTTACTTTATTTCAGGTTACAGTTATCCTTGCATTTGAATATTGACATATTCATGGTTGCGTGTTATTATAATTATGTCATGCATTGTGGATAACAAGTGATAAAAAAGCTCTGTGCCTTATGTATTCGCCACTCATCCACATGTGATACAAAACGGATCACAGGGCTCATGGGTACATATTTTAATCAAGATAATTCTTGTGTCACCTCTGTATATTAGTGTATATGTAATTGTATGGCAATACGCATAGGTTTATACAAATGCAATATTCTGTGTAACAGGAAGTTCTCAATGCTATTAGGTATCACAAATGTGACATTCTCTTATGGCTTTAGCTGCAGATTACACAAGATGTAAGACATGGATTAAATATATATGAGAGAATGGTTTCTGGATTGGAGTATATTTCTGAACTTTCAGAGTAATACAGCATGTTTGTTATATAATGCCACTCTCAGTAATATTTCTGCTAAAAGAATGTGGTCTGTAAATAATTAAGTCCGAAGCAGACAATTAAGTGATTGACATTATGTGCAACAAGCTATGCAATCCAATCCAATAAAATTAATTGTCGCTTCTGACCAACATGATTTGCTGGAGACCAATTCTAAACCCGTTCTTCAACATAAATATAGCATATACTTCTGTAAGTACTGTTGATCACTCTCTTTTACATCTCTTCTAATACTGTCACTGTTTTACACATCTTTGAGCTCATAATTGAATCAGATACTCTCACAATCCTTTTAACTGAGTTTATTAGAAGTTAAATGGCAAATATTTAAATTGTAAACTTGGTTGTGCATAATTTCTACAACATGCATAATATTGCCCTCCAAGTCAGGTAATGAGATATGGTTTGGCTGAAGTATTATACCGTGATTGTCATCTGGTTTTTGATTGGTTTTCATCTGGTTAACTCTGAACTTTTACAAGGTATGCTGCAGAGATATTTCAGGATAATTGTCAAAGAGCACTTTTCCAAAAGTGAAGGCAAAGTTATTGTATTTTATTTCAGAAGTAAAATGGACTTGGATTTGGAGCAACTCCATCATCGAAGTGTTCATCACCAGATATCCACGGAGACAGAATCCGATGTTTCAGAGAGTGAAGATGAAGATGACAGGAGGCAGGTTGTGGATACTTCTTCCGAAGAGGAAGAGAAGCTGGTGGACCCAGGACCTTTCCGATATCACAAACGGATCTGTGCTGCTGCCCTTCCCTGCTTCCTCATTGTCATCGGATTTGTTGGGGAATTGTGAGAACTGTTTGTTGTCTCCTTTCCTGAAGTATGTGAATAATGCTTCCATTGTAGTGTGTCCGATGTGATCTGACGCTGTAAACATGTGGTTTGTCTGGTTGTGATTCAATTATTTGTAGACATCAATGTACTGTAGTACTATGGACAGCAAGGTAAAATGACCACTCATTTTGTATTGTTACAAGAAACCTGTTAGAATTAATGTGAATCACTGTCAATGTCCACAGGATAGCACTGTCAGACACACACGGCTAACTCAGTGTTTGCAATACTTTTATTTGCCAGTTTGCCATCAGGGAGTGCTGCTTCCTGCAGGCTTTAAAATGTACAGGCCCTGAATAAAATCTGCAGGCCCATTTTGTTAAAGTCATACCAATAAAAGCAAATAGACTACACTGTACACAGTTTCACACAGTTTCTACAAAATCAATTAGTGAAGCCTATGGCGCAGAGAGAAGTTTCTATTTGTTAAAGACTGGTGTTGACATTCCTGTGCGCAAAGCGCTGAAATACCAAGACGTGAAGCTGTAAGTTATCTTAACATGGTGGTTTAATAAAAAAACAATTATGGGAAAGATTCTAGTTCAAAATAAAATAAAATGACACACAATTTACTGAAGGCCACAAGGACTTGCAAATATTTGAAACTGCTGGCCCGATACAATAACAACCGGCGCTGGGCCTCCAGGTCGGTGGTTATTTCGAACGCTGGGCTAACTGCACCAATACACACTCAACTCGCATGAAGCTGCAGCATTGTAGCCTGATATTCTCATGTATTGTAATGCTGTTTGTATATTTTCAAAGCAGCCTTTTAGTGCACAGTTTAAGGGGCTGTGGGGTAGCCTAGTGGTTAAAG
>VKKT01007465.1:24845-36830 GCA_008038995.1 Haliotis laevigata | reverse complement strand
ATGAAATAAAGCTTTACAGCGACCTTTCTTGAAAGTGATCTCGTACCCCCATTACTTCTACTTCTTCACACCCCTCTTTGTAATGTTTATGCATACATGCACATCTGTAATCTTATGACCCTAGTTTATATTCAGTATAAATATAGGCACGCCCATCTTCATAAATATTTGGGGGGATTAAACTGCAAGTTTTATACATTATAATAATTCAGTATCGTGTCACTTTTTGAATTCTATAATATGTGTACATTAATTTGGATATTCATTCATATCAAGGTGAACCATTATGTTTTATGTACTAGCTGTGTGCGTAAAATGTATATGAAAAAAAATACTATCTCTACTCAATGGTTGGATTTCAATCACTTTGTTTTACTTATCGAAAAACACTAAAATGTGTTTTCGATCTCTGAGATCTATCTACTCTTTTTAGTCTTATGTGTATATTTCATTGATCGTTACGATTATGTATGTTTACAATACACAAACTGTTACATGATAGTTGAGTTGATAAAGCTGAAATCCAGCATATCGATTGGTCAAAGGTATAGCCAATAATCAATCTCTGTCCAAGGTGTTGAGTGACCAAACATGCTCTTCAGAAATTTCGCCCACACCCCATTCACCTGTTCCTTCCAGATAACAAATGATCAGCCACTATATTGAACAGTTGAGATGCCGAATGTTCTATTCGTGAAATTTGATGATGCCCTATCACGTGACTCTTTGTTTTATGTCTATACAAGGAATCTATATTATACAATTTTTATATGTATGTTCGTATGATAGCGTATTTTTTTTGCATTAATTCTAGATGAAACAAAGTGCCAAGCTATGAATGTGCTCTATGTTAGTCACAGACTAGCGTAATAGTACTTTCCTTGAAACATTCAGTATACACTAGAAATCTATCGGCAAAAACGCTAATATTGTAGAAGATTATAAAGCATGTAAGTAAATTCTTCTTTACAGTATGTCATTGTGATAGATGTTTTGTAAAATTAAACCTCAGACAATGATATAAGAGAAAGAATTTGTTTATGTATGTCTCATCTCTTACATACAAAGAATGCATACATATGTTGATAAAATATAAATGTACAAGCCGCCAAAGGTCTATAAGAGAAACTTGCAATAAAATTACATAAAACGTTGCAATGCATGATATGTATTCACATCTGCTTTTTTTTAACTTGTATCTTTATGACACAATTAAACAATCAGAGCTTGTTTGTACGACTAGACAGTTTCTTGTCATCCCCGAAACCTGCCAGGGAAATCAGGTGTGAATAGCATTAATTAGCCTCGCAACAGCGAGCCTGGCAATCAGCGAGGGGTTCCAGGTGTTGAGTAGTGAAGTGTCTCTTGGGGCTTAATGAGTTAAAATACAATCTTCTGAAGTCTCCTCTCTTTGGATACTTTTGACCTTGAATCAAGAATATGCACATGCATAATGTAATTCAACTTAGGCATTAACAGAGAATATATTCTGATGTTCTAATTTCTTTTACAGTAATTCCTCCACATGGCATAGTTCCTGTAAGAACAATGGAAAAATATGAAAACCTTGGCTTAGTCGGAGAGGGGAGTTATGGGATGGTTCTAAAATGTCGCCACAAAGAAAGTGGGCAACTTGTTGCCATCAAGAAGTTCTTGGAAAGTGAAGATGATAAAATGGTGAAGAAGATTGCATTAAGAGAAGTGCGCATGTTAAAAGTAAGTATGGTACTCTCTTATGTTCCAAAGTATTGAATAACCATTTAGCAGCCCCATGTCAGACCTTGTCAGAATTTGACCTCTACAGCTGCCACACCTCAGGGAAGTTACATCAATTATATCTCCTTTATTGCAACATGGAATTATATTTTTTACATTTTTTACTTTAATCAGTTGGTCTGATAAAAAAGCCCCAACAATTTATTATAGGCTGGACCCAGATCAAGAATGGTTGTGAGTGACCTTTGCATAAAGTCACGGTCACTGTGCTCGATATTGAGCTGTTGCCATTGGTTTCTCCACCAGGCAGTTCTGACTGATGTATGAGACATGAGATTTGATATATCCATATGGAATTTTAATCAGCAGGTTAAGTTTAATTTTCTTTTCGAAAAGACCATGGTTTTGTGATGTTTTTCTTACTATTAGACTTTCCAAGTTGTCTCTGTCGGAGTTATCTACCTGATGTAAGTGTGTGAACCTCATATTTTTCCTGTGCAGCCCCCACAGCAGCTGTATTCAGTAATACTTCAGGGTGGTTGGCAAATATTTGTTACATTGATAACCACCTGTGGTAATGTTTCATGATACATGTTCTGATTACACAATGCCATTTAGAAAGTGGTCAAATGTAACGTGTTATATTTGGGATTACACTTTCTTGGTAAAGTACAGGGGGATTCGAACCCACATCTTCAGAGTCAGGCACCTAATCGCCAGGACACAAAGTCAGCCACCTAACCCGCTCAGCCACCGTGACTTGCACAAAAATTGAAGTCGGACAACTGGTAGTCTTGACTGCAGACTTTGTGTACCCCTCTGATAAGTGTAAATTGGCATGGCTCCCACGGCCAAAAGCTATGATTACACAATGTCATTTATCTTAGTAAAGTACAGAATTTCTAAAACTTATCCTATCTCACTGTATGCACTTCTCTCTCCTACTTCGACCATGGAGTGGAAACATGCTTTAGGCTAAGTTGAACAAAATCTTCCGGCCTCTCGCCCACCTGATCGCTCCCCACCGCTCCCATTCTTGGACACGTCAATAATCCCTGTAAAGTATGCTAAGTGCTCAGGACGGTCACTTGACATCCCACTGTAGTCATTGTCTTTCTTGTCGCCCTCAGGCGTGGACGTGTGTATAGGCTCTGTCTGCCACTCATCTTTTCTATATGAGAAGGAATAATCGTTCTTCTAGGAAGAGGAAACATTGTGACAGGTATAGAAAAAACGTTTCTGCTGCGGTTCCCCATTCATTATGTGTGGATTGCGACTGGTTGGTGCGACTGGTCTCGTCGTTGCTCTTACTGTCCTTTCTTAGACGATGATGCTTTTGCCACTTATCGTAAGGTTGGTAGCAGGCGCGTGGCAGACAGGGACTGTAGGCAACCTACTGAGGGTCTCACAGCTTCTAACAATCTAAGCAGTAGTATGCACAATGGTGGAACTGCATCAGGTCCTCCCCAAGGCCTTGGGAAGTCCTCGATACAGTTCCACCCATTGTGTATACTACTACTGAGGTGCATGCAAAATTTCACGAAAATCGGTGCAATAGTTTAGTTACAGTGACAGTAATATATCATACTACAACTAATAACACACACACACACACACACACACACACACACAACACTGATAAATCATGAGAATTATAATACAGTGGGCAATCTAAAAGGGACTGTGTCGTGAGGTACAATCATCAACTCCTCTCTGACGAATGCTCTCGTCTTTCAAGTAGTACAAGTTCGGTTCACCGTCTTTGATGTCGACAAGGTTTACGTTGTACGTTTTCATGGACCATATCGGATAGGTGGCGCGTTTCCTGCTGTCTCCCTCGTATTCACCAGGCTGGTACAAATACCTAACGCTGACCCAGTCTGGCAATGTTTTCTCTGTTTTATCGCGACGTGCCGCTGCCGACGACGATTCGACCGATTTAATTTTGATGGCTTTGACGGGTCTCTTGCTCACGAGTCTGGTTACTCCGTTGTTGATGGCATCCACCACTCGCGGCAAGCGTACGACCCATTCCGTGTTTCTGTTTTTTGGATCCATTAAATCCTGCGAGAACTGATGTGAGAACAGGCATTCGGCTAAGGTGCGTTTGAATCACTCGACTATGGCTTGGCTTCGGTTAGCACCCACCACACCTCATATCACCTGGACTTTGTGCTTGGCCAGCACTTGTGACAAGGCTGCCATGAACTTCCGTCCGGGATCGATTTGCAATACGGCAGGCCAGGTCAAGCGACTGCATTTGTATATGCGTTCTAAGGCTTTGGCGACTTYGTTCGAATCTTTGGTCATCAACGGTTCGGCTTCCTTGTAGCGACTGGCGATGTCGACTACTGTCAGGACGTACTTGTAGGTTTTACCCTGTCGTGAGGTAGAAACAGGAGGTCGGCTTGGTGAACGCGATTCGGCGTCGAAATGTCGAATTTTCTTCTCGGGATGTACCGAGGCGCCGGCAGGTAAACTTGCCAGATGGCTTGTTTTTTAAGCCAAGCTTTGGCGACGTCTTCGGAGACTCTAGCGGCTTTGGCGAGTTTCGGGATGGCTTCCCCACCTTTCCAGTAATAAATTTTCTCCATGATGTATGTATTGCGTGCGTTTTAATTATTTAATATGTGCCTGTGTCCGTACGCGTAAGTGGTGACTCCGTCGATGGCAATCCATCGTTTCGTGTCCAAGTGAGACAGCGACGCCTTGTTGATTCTCAGTCCGTATATCTTGTGTCCGTCGCTTCTCAGCATGTCCATCTGGTGTTTGAACGTTTTATTCTTGAACAGGGCTTCCTTGAATCTGGCGTGCTTGATGTGTTTTTTTACGCCTTTCGCCTTTCTGATTTCGTCGTCGTCTGCTTTCTTAATGGAATACATCTTGGGTCTCAAGCCGACGTACTCGGCAATCGGCGTGCCAGCGCATGCGTCCTTCATCTTGCCGAGCACTTTTTTGTTGACTTGGCTGTGCATAGGGTGATCTTTAGGGTAGTCGCTGGTGTCGTACAAATGGCTATTAACAGCCATGTCCTCATACACGTCCTCGGTGCGAATTTCCATCAGCAGGGAATCCGTGTCCGTGTACAGCACTTCGCACTTGTTGACGTACTGTTTCTTCAGCTTGTTGTAGTAGAAATCGTACATCAAGTGTTTGGATAAGTCGAGGATGCTCATCCCCAAGTAAATGGGCCAGTTGAATTTGATTAGACTTTTGTTCATGTGTAGCGCTGCCAAATCATTGTTGATTATTTTGCTTCGGTTGAACGACTGGCTGGCTATGAGTTTCCTGAGTTTTTCTTCCTCGCTGGATCTGACTAGCTTCACGTTCACACGTTTTCTCAAATTCTCCATCGTTTTACCGAACACCGAGTTGTTCATGAGCTTGTACAAGTTTTTCTCGAAATCGCTGGTGGCCAGCTTTCGTTAACCCGTGTTCATTCTGATGTAGGGCTCCATCCACAAACTTTGAATGTTTGATCAAACTCGAGTGCCCTGTGTATTTTCATGAGCTTCATTCCCAGTGACAAGTACAGCTGCAGGCTGCGATAGTGAAAGATGTATTTTGTCTTGTTCATCAAGTTCAGTACAAGCTTTTCTATGTTAGCCGGCTTATTGTTTCCCAGCAAGTTTCGTTGATATTCAGACATCCAGTCCGGGTTCACCGTCAATCGTTCGGGAGCTAGCGGATAGCTGTTGTGTGATTTGTGCATATCTACCTTTTCAATATGTACGTGACGCTTCCGGGAATCACGAGCGGTGAATCTGTTCAACTGCTGCACGCCATCGATAACACGTCGGGTCAGTTCGAAGTCGCGCTCAGCGATCTCATGTTTTACCCACGATGGTCAAATATCAGTAAATCCATAGGTAACAACAGGATATTCATCGATGGAGTTCGCCACAATTTGTCTGTCGGTTTTTCCAGCATTTACATGCTGAATGACGAAATTTTCAAACCCATCGGAGCCAGCCTCAAACTCAACGAGTCCTGGAAGAAGAACGTGGACGAGCGTAGAGCCATTAGCAGATCAAACAGCTAACATGTTAGTCCCCAATGAGAAAAAAGTAGTGTTATAAATATACTTTGATCAGTGTGATTCAAGGTTCTACTCTTATTATCGAAGTATTTCTTGGAGATGCCCCCGGAGTAGATATAGACCTTCTGCATAGGTTAAAAATATGCTGGCATGATCGCCATCAATAAAAATGTTGTCGTATTTGTATACAACCAGGAAGAACCCCCACCACAAACCTAGATATTATGATATTTCAAAAGGATTTTATTGAACTCGAGACCATTTTTATATATACGAAAACTTGTACCTCATCAGCTTAAAGTATGTTCATCAAACATTGACTGAGGACCAATTAAATACTATTTTTTATAAAGAGTATATATACAGAATTGGACTGTACCCAGTTGTGGATGAAGTGGTGAAAACACTGAAAACCGTAGACGGGTTTCGTTTGCAACAGTTATGCCAAATCAAACGACAACTAGAACAAGATCGCGACGCGCGGAGAGCATTGCATAAAAATTACGTGGACGGTGTCAACACCACCCTGATGGCAACCGGCATGGGATTAGGCGCGTAGGGCGTCGGGTTGTTGACCACCATCGTGGACGCACCCGTGATGCTGGGCATCGAAATAGCGGCTGGAGTGACAGGGTTGGTGGGATTGGCGCTTAAGTCTCGCAGACTGCAATGTAAAGCGTTGAAACACGACGAAATTAGAGTTCTAGCTGAAGCGAAGCTCAACACGATAGAAGATCATATTTCCACCGCACTCACGGACAGTAAAATCTCGGAGGAGGAATTTAGTTCAGTTCTCTCGGAACTCACCAAATACCACAGAATGAAGCAAGAGATTCGAACCAAGTCTCGTAAAATCACCGAATTCAGCAAAGACGAGAAAAAATGTTTGTGGAACAAGGGAGACAACAGACCCGACAAGCCTTCCTTACGAAAACCAAATAAATAATTATCGGAGAAGATTCATGATAAATTGCTTTGCGGACATCAACATCACAGCCGAGTAGACAGCCGAGGCTTAGTGAGCACCCTTGATGATGTTAACTGTGTGAACATATGAGTAAACACAGTTCACTCAATTTTAACAATGTAATCAGTGAGATGATGTACATAAGTATCAAACAGCTTCATTTGCAATGGCGGTTCGATTCACCACATGGGTACATTGTGTGAAGCCCATGTCTGGTATTGCTGGAATATTTGCTAAAAGCGGCTCACTCACCTAACAGTCGGGGTGGTTGTAACAATAGGTAAAGATAGAAAGGTTAAAATAGAAAGATAGAAAGGTTAAAAAAAGTAGCAAAACATCCCCGGTAGCCACAATTCCCCTAGGGTGAAGTAGAAAGATGAAGGTTGCGCCACTTCTCCCTAGGGGACTTATGTTTCGGCTACCTTTCTCTCACCATGAGAGTGCCCCAATGCTACCACCAACGAATCACATGAAAGTTGCAAGGAACCCACTGAGGCAACGGTGGGATACGAACTAATAATGCATAGCTGCGCAACTACACATCCTAAGTCCGCACCTCCACTGATTGCACTACCAGGGACTTTATAGCTACATTTTCAGGTTTATCCTGAGATTGCATCCTCCTCCTAAGCTGGGCTCCGTCTATGGAAACGCAAAGGATGTCTTGAACCCGTTTTATAAGCTGAGCAACAGTTTATCACAAATTCTACTTCCACTTCACAGTTTGGTGTCTTTTTACCTCCAATAAAATACAAACACGATACACCCAGGGAGTTTTAAACACGCTGAACACGACAAATAGGTCAATGGACGCTGAAAACATTTTTAGAAACCACAATCTATTATTGAATTGCATGTATAAGCTGAGCTCCGTCTATAATAACACAAATCAGTCAGTTCACTTCTGCCTTCTCGCTTCGAAAATGTTAGAAGGCTTTTCACCTCAAATAAAGGTCTAATAAAATACTAAAACGATGCTCGTTGGTAGTCTAAACACTGCTGAACGCGATAAATGTATCGATGGACACTGACATTTTTTAGGAGCCACAATCCATGATTTTGGAATCGACATTCATCAGCTTAGAAAGTGCATAAGCTATTTATAGTTTTAACACTGATGCTATCAGAGTCAGTCTACTGGTGTAGAGGATACTGAGTTCGAAACCCTCCTGTTGTCATAGAAAACTTCTTTTTTTTTGAAAAACAAACATTTCACCCTACCAACCCCATGCTCACTAAAAAGTTATTATTTACTAAACCATTCCACCGATTTTCGTGAAATTTTGCATACACCTCAGTAGTAGTATACACAATGGGTTGAACTGTATCGAGGACTTCCCAAGGCCTTAATTTGGAAAATTAAGGCCTTGTGGAGGACCCGATGCAGTTCCACCATTGTGTATACTACTTAAGCGGGATCGTCCTTATAAGTCTGCTCGGTATTCTTCACGTTCTCCAGAGGAGGATTTTTTTAGATGATCCATCGGACTCTTATCTTAGTGAAAATCTAAGACGTTTATTCCGTCCTTATACTTCTTGTCCAGTTACTAGACATGCTGATTCTCCCACTAGAGTGGTGGTGTTTCATACTTCACCTTCACAGTCACGTTCAGTGGCTCTCATGACCATCTTTCAATCACAAGGAACGACAGTATCAGCCCCAAGTGACTATGTGTCTCATTTTTCCGGTTCGGCGATCTCCATTTCTACCATCAGTTATTGTTGTGCAAACTTATGATCAGCGATTCCAACGACTCCAGTGATGCTTTCTAGTTCAATGAATACTACTCCTCAGGTTTTGCAAGATCCGTCGTCTGATCTCTCTTTCCACAACAAGTTTACATGGGGGGGGCTATGGTTCTAATGCAGTAACAGTTTCAGACAGTGTTAAATGAACTTGCCCATTTCTTCTCATATTAGACGGCAGTTAGACTCTTGGGAGGACCGATTTGAGACAGACCTTTTGTCGACAGACCTGATCCGGCCGAATGCTCTTAAATGGGGTGATTAGAGATGTTACTACCAAGGTTGGTCAGGATGCTTTTGAACTTTCAATGAATGCACGTTGAGGATACCATGTGTCAGTGAAGCCCTGTGCATTACGTCCCTAACAACCTGGAACTGCGTACTTTGTCTTCCCCCATTTCGCAGTCAATCCTCCTACCGTGGTCGTTCCCGGAGACAGCAGCGTCCTTTCATCAGTTCCCGAAGTGCCACCAAGTCCAACCAGACACATGCAGTAGGATCCTCAAAACAGTGACTCGATGACATCATCGCACTACTGGGACCTTTCGCCTCCAGTCGTGCCAATTGTAGATTCTCCAGTCTGTGGAAGACTTGGCGTTTATGCACCCAACTGGACGATTCTGGATGACCCGTTCGTTGAGTCAACACATTCCACAGGCTTCCAGCTTCCCATTGTAGGCTCTCCTCCCTTTACATTACACCCGGTTCAAAGAACATATCCCGAAGCTCAGTCAGCCGTTCAGAGAACCAAAATAGAAACCTTACTTCAGAAACTTATGGTGGAATCACTCGGCCTGTCTCCCGACACTCCAGGGTTTTACTTTCCAATTTTCCTCATCCTGAAGAAGGATTCAGACAAACTCAGATTAATCTTCAACATGAAGCTTTTCAATGCAACCTACTTACAGCAACCTCCCCACTTTCGGATGGTCTCAGTAGCTCTTCTTCACACCATTATCAAGCCGGCGACTATATGGTCAGCCTGGATCTTCATGATCGTTCTCCATGTGCCGATATTTCATGGGCATCGCAAGTTTCTCCGCTTCATTTACCAGGGTATCAACTATCAGTGGCACATCCTCCCATTTGCAAAGATGCCAACCTCTACAATTTTATCATAGTCGCTACGAATTTTAGCCTCAAACTATGCCAATACGACTGCACTTCAACTTCTTCGAAATTTGTAGAAAATTCATTAAAATTTGGATATATAGACAAAAACACATATTTTCATCGATTAAATACATTTTGATTTGTTTGAGTGGCATTCTAGAAGTTGGTGGTATAGAGATGACAAGACTTTATGGATGATCAACTTCTTTATTTTAACAATGGCGACGTTTCGGTATAGATTCTTATACCGTTTCCAAGCATGTCATCTCTAAATACATTTTTGCCAAAAAGAGACTTTGGCTCTTGAGACTGCTGCACGCACCTTGAAACTTCATGCCTTAGATGTCTACCGGGTGCATTTTGAAAGGAAGAGGCATGGCAGAGTTTTTCTTAGCTTAAGGTAGGACTTAATTGCCGAGAAACAGTTGCTTGGACAGCCAGACAGACTCTTCGTCATTCCGCTGCTGTCCATGATCTTGGGGCCTGATGACACTGAGGATCTCTCCCTTTGCCTTGTCAGGGCTCTACGGGTGTACCTTGCTGCCTCTAAAGACCTACATAGGTTACCAAGAGACTTTTTATTCCTTTATCTCCAGCCTCTTCGGCAGAAGTCTCGCATGTACAACCCTTGCGTTTTGGATGAGGTCAACTATCCTACATGCCTATACCGACACTGACCTTCCTACTACTGCGAACCCACCTGCAGATGTAGGTGCAGTCCTCTTCACGATGGTCTTGCTACCTTTTACTTCAATTATAGATATTGATGTTATCTGTCCGTCTTGTTCTACTTCCCTTGGGCATGGACCACCTCACTTTGCATAGCTGAGGCATGTTAGTACTGTCATACCCATGACTCTATGGACTGTGAGGCCAATCTTGTACTTCATGTGGAGGGGGTCGACATTCCACTTACTGACCTCTACTCACTGAGCAATTACGTCAGTTAAGTGTTGATTTCCGAATACCTATGGGGTTTTCGAAGCGTTCCTCTCATAAGTTTCCTTTGTCATCTTAGGATGGGGCAGTGGGGTAGCCTAGTGGTTAAAGCGTTCACTCGTCCCGCCAAAGGCCCACCGGGTTCGATTCCCCACATGTGCACAATGTGTGAAGTCCACTTCAGGTGTCCCCTGCTGTGATATTGCTGGAATATTGCGAAAAGTGGCGTAAATGGGGATGGTTTTCGAAGCAGGGACTGTCCAGATCAAGGTCTTAGACTTTAATTCTCTGGGGTCTTCTGAGAAATAGTGGGGAGGCAGAGTTTATTTGCCATACTGCGTCCTTTTGTCTTGAACAAAAGTTACAGCTGAAAACCACATTGATTCGGGACCGTCAACTCCCTGGAGTCTTTGTGCTTTGTAAACCAAGGGGTTTATACACAAGAAGCAGCCCATCAAAAGTATTGGAATATAACATATCGGGAGTTGGGGCTTTCTCCAGGCCTCCTTGTGTCATGCGGCTTCACGGTTGTTATACAGTCAATACAAGGTAATCTGTGGCACACCGTCCAACTGTGGGATAAATGCATACCATGAGATAGGATAATCTCAGCCACGGAGATTTCCACAAAAATGGAAGTCAGACAAGTAGGTAGTCCAGACTGCGGACTGTGTACCCCAGCTCCTGAATCATGCATGAGGCTCAACCCAACAAAAAGTATTAGAATCTGTACTTTACTGAGAAAGTGTAATCCCAAATATAACATAATGTTACATGATACATGTTCATTTGGGAAAGTTAGGACATTCAAAAATTGGTGGCAGTGGGGTTGCGTATTCTTTGCATGAAATTCAAACACTTTTCTGCTCAGGAGCTGGGTTCATTTCTCACATGGATGCAATGTATGAAGCCCCTTTCTGTTGTCCATTGCTGGAATATTGCTAAGAGCAGCATAAAACCATACTTACTCGCTGAAACATCTTTCTAGTTGCTTGTGATATGACATACATTACTCTGCCTCTGCCAGCCATTAATTAGGAATTTGTAGTTTTATATCCAGCAGTAGTATGACACTGGGGCTCCGGCCGCAATTGCCTTGGAAGGTTAATTAGAATGTAATTCCAGCCCAGCAACTTATGAAAAAAATGGTGTTTAATGTTTTGTGTGCATGTTGGTTTTCCATCTGTAAGTCTAAATTTTTGGTGGAAAGGTTAAGGCTTCCATGATAAACGCGAGTCACGTGAGGGATTCGAACACCAAAATAATATTCAACACCAGTCAACCAGAGGCATTTACTGCCATGACACCAAGTTCCCAGAGACTCTAAGGTCACAGATGAAGCCTATGTTTATTAAGGAAATTATAAGCTTGTAAAACGTTATTGCTACTACATCTCATACACCAACTGATAATTGACTTTCGGAGTAAACCCACAGAACTGCTTCCAGTAATAATCAACGGTGAA
>VKKT01007458.1:72528-85485 GCA_008038995.1 Haliotis laevigata | reverse complement strand
TTCAGTGTGGTGTTCAGAATGATGTTTAGTTTGATGTTTAGTGTGGTGTTCAGAGTGATGATGAGTTTGATGTTTAGTGTGGTGTTCAGAATGATGATCAGTTTGATGTTCAGTGTGGTGTTCAAGTTCGGTTCAGGTTGATGGTCAGTGTGTGAGGTTCAGTTAGAGGTTCAGTTTGATTTTTATTTAAAGTTCGATTTGAGGTTTTGACTTCAGGAGGAGCACAGGTTTGGGATTCAAGTAGATCTCAGTTCACAACAGGTTCAGTTAGATCGAAAATTAAGGTTTACGATTTTATTGAAGTTCGAGGTTTTAGTTTGAGGCTCACTAATAGGTTAATTGCAAATTCAGACTGTAGTTTCAAATTCAGCTTCAATTTCAGTTTGAGATTCAGTTAGTGATTTAGTTTGATGTTCACTTTGAGATTCAATTATGATTCAGTTTAAGATTCAGTTATATATCCAGCTTTTGGTTCAGTTTCACATTCAGTTTAATGTGCAGTTTTAGATTCAGTTTCATTTGTGGTTCAGTTTCAGGTATCATTTTCAGAATCAGTTTGACATTCACTTGCATGTTCTGGTTGGGATTAATGTTGTGGATCAGTTTGTGGAATCGATCATTTTGAGATTCAATCTAAGATTTAATTTGAGGTTAAGTTCCAGATTCAGTTATGGTTCAATTTCAGGTTCATATTCCACATATGGTTGAGATGATGCCTCAGTTATGGGTTCCTCTACGCGAGACAGCTTCGGGCTCATCGTAAACTGTCGTGTATGATGCTCTTGAATCCTGTGATTCAGTCCACATCCTGCCCACAGGTATTGATTCAGCGTTGTTGCTACAGTCACAATTAGTCTAACTTCCCGTGAAGCGCTCGCTGCACTTAATGAAGAACATATCGATCTTCTCTTAGTTTGTAAAGTTCGGTGTTTTTTAATAAAAACGGCTGTTTGGATGCGAAAAACGACCACATTTCTTAGACTTACGTTTCATTGAAATGCAAGATTGATAAAGATTGTTTTTGTTTTGTAAAAAGAAACACAGGACGCATTGATTGCAAAGTAGGCGTGGCGGTCCTTCTTTGTTGGAGACTTCAGAGCAAACATGTTTTCATATTCCTGTGATTTTTGAAAGGCAATTTGTTTGGCCCTCAGAGTGTAAGAAGTATGTTCTCGAATGACAATACATGTATACAAATATAGCTGTGGAGTGAGTGAGTTGGGTTTGAATATTTTTAGCAATATTCCAGAACTATCACGGCGAAAAAACAAGAAATGGTTTAACACATTTTACCCATGCGGGAATCGAACCTGGGTCGGCTGCGTGATGATCGAACGCATTAACCACTAGGCTACCCAATCTCCTGTACCTTTTCAAATGCAAGAAAAACGGAAATGCTGTCAATAATCTGATAAAACTGATTCAGTTGCAAAGCGATATGAAATCGTTTTAGCGTACAACTTGACTGAGTGATATACCATGGACCACTACACTGCCGCACGATGTGCGGAGTTACCTCCCTTCGGTTAACTAGGATCTACTGATTATGGGCACAGCACCAGATTCCCCCGGAACATGTTCCTTAGTTTATATCACACATGCACGTGGCGACCATTTTAGACCACCATCACATCGAGGTTTCATTCTTCGTTTTAACTGGCAATGTACATCGAAACTGAGAAAAATGTGCTAAAACTGTGATAAGACAAATACTGCGTGTTAGGTATTAAAAATAAGTTTCTTGGTGTATCTGATCATTAAATTTAAAAGTTATCATTCACGCTATTGCTGATTTTAAACCACCACCATTTAACTTTTTCATGAATGTCATATTCTTGACCTTAAACAACTGTGATATACTTGTCATACTGATGACATACATGATATAACAGTCATATTGTTTACCTTAAACTACCGTTATATAGCAGTCATATTGTTGACCTTAAACTACCGTTATATAACTGTACGTTGCTGACCTTAAACAACTGTGATATACTTGTCATACTGATGAGGACAGACATGATATAACAGTAATATTGTTGACCTTAAACTGCCGTTATATAACTGATACGTTGCTGACCTTAAACAACTGTGATATACTTGTCATGACAGACATGGTATAACAGTCATATGGTTGACCTTAAACTACCGTTATATAACAGTCATATAGTTGACCTTAAACTACCGTTATATAACTGTTACGTTGCTGACATTTCACTACTTTGTCGTAACTGTCAAATTGTTGACATTATATAACCGTGATAAAACGGTCATATTGTTAGCCTGAAACTACCAAGGCATGATAATATCTATCATTTTGCTGACCATAAAGTACCGTTATGTGACTGTCAATGTAAACAAAATTTCACTACAGTGATAAAACTGTACAAATTGTTGACATTTCACTACCGTGATATAACGGTAATATTGCTAGCCTTATACTACCATGATAATATCTATCATTTTGCTGACCTTAAAGTACCGTTATGTGACTGTCATTTTTTTTTATAGAAATTTCACTACAGTGATAAAACTGTCAATTTTTTTTACATTTCACTACCGTGATATAACGGTAATATTGCTAGCCTTATACTATCATGATAATATCTATCATTTTGCTGACCTTAAAGTACCGTTATGTGACTGTCATCTTTTTTTTTAAATAGAAATTTCACTACAGTGATAAAATGTCAAATTGTTGACATTTCACTACCGTGATATAACGGTCATATTGCTAGCCTTACACTATCATCATGAAGTACCGTTATGTAGCTATCATAGTGCTGATCTTAAAGTACCGTCATGTAACTATCATACTGCTGACATTTCACTGCCGTGATAAGACTGTCTGATATAACAGATATGTGGCTCAGTTGAAACTACTGTTACCAGCAAGACAGAAATTTAAAAGACCTTTAAAGAGAATAATAGAGACAAAGACAAAAACTGACAAATACTGTCTGTATATTTTATTTCGCCAAGTTAATAGCCCCAAAAGCGACGCAATACGATTCCTTCGAGTCAGGAACGATTTGAGATGTGTTGTTTATAGGTTGGTGCGTCTGCGTCCTTTTAAAGAAGCACTATCCCTGCCCACTCAGCATTTGCCCAAATGGTCAACGAAACATAACAGTTTCCTAACGCCAAGATCCCTAAAGTACAGTTCACTGGGTCTGCAAATTAGCATGATGATGTTTTCTTTTGGCGTCCGCTAATGGGACATGCTCCTCTACATGTACTATTCCTCGACTCGACGCCTCCGTCGTGTACACTTAAAGCAGTGGCGGTCGGCGAATTGCCAGTCCCATGTGTGGACGTTAAGTTCAAGGGATGATGATGATGATGTAGATGATGATGATGATGATGTAGATGATGATGATGATGATTTTTTGAGAATTGACGTGATCTTTCCAACATAATGCGTATTTTGCAAGCGAATTATGTCGCGTGTGAATGATGATGATGATGATGATTTGGAGACTTAACGTTCGCTTTCCGACGTAATGCGTATTTCTTACTTGAATAATTTGACGTGTTGATGATGATGATGATTTGGAGAATTAACGTGGGTTTCCAACATAATGCGTATTTCTTACTTGAATAATTTGACCTGTGGATGATGATGATGATTTGGAGATTTAACGTGCGCTTTCTAACATAATGCGTATTTTGCACGCGAATTATGTCACGTGTGAATGATGATGATGGTGATGATGATGATGATGATGATGATGATTTTTGAGAATTAACGTTTGCTTTCCTACGTAATGCGTATTTCGCAGGCGGGTAATTTCACGAGTGGGTGATTTGTAAACATACACATATTCAGTAGGCGTTTCAGCCACACAACAAATAAGCGTGAATATGACACAGAAACAGTTGGTTTAACTCGGTTAGATTGCTCCGCCATTACAAATCACCTTGAAGGACACCCAGCTGTTTTTGGTTCTCGCCTGCGTGTCTGTTGCCAAGTTCCAGAAACTCCAGGAACATTAGTGTTGCACGTATTAACGCTGCGCTGTTGGGACAACTGCCTGGTGGTCAGTGCGGGTGGTCTGTTTGTGGTCAGTGCACGTGGTCAAGCTTCCGTTGCTGCTGGTCGTGGTGCAGTTGGTAAGTGGAAGCTGTTGTAAAAATGGATGTCGTTTTCGAGTGTACGAGTTAAAGTAAATGTGCGTTTGTCTTACGTCATTTTAATGACATTTAAAGGCCGGGGTTCACCAGAAATAGGCTTCACATATTTGGGAATCAAGCCCCTTATCTTCGGCGTGACGAGCGTGACAGGTAGGCCGCCCCACCGCAGGCCCTTTAAGCTACAGGTGTGAAGCCCATTTCTGGTGTCCCCCGCCGTGATGTTGCTGGAATATTGCTAAAAGCGGCGTAAAACCAAAACTCTGTCAGTCAGTCAGTTAAAAAAAGAACAATTTAATAACTCCATTCAAACAATATTTTCGTCATTCCCGTAGCGTATATCTGTGTTGGATTATAAAATTAAATCGAAACAATATTGTTTGGTTAGCTGTGTACACGCCATTGAATCCCTTGCACCCGTGAAGGTCCGGGTTAGAATGAACCTTCCGTTACCCGTGCTTGTCTCAACCCGTGAAGGTCCGGGTTAGAATGAACCTTCCGTAACCCATGCTTGTCTTCCCTGTGAAGGTCCGGGTTAGAATGAACCTTCCGTAACTCATGCTTGTCGTAAGAGGCGACTAACGGGATCGGGTGGTCAGACTCGCTGACTTGGTTGACACATGTCATCGGTTCCCACTTCCGCAGATCGATGCTCATGCTGTTGATCACTGGATTGTGTGGTCCAGGCTCGATTATTTACAGACCACTGCCATATCGGTGGAATATTGCTGAGTGCAGCGTAAAACTAAACTCACTCCCTCACTCATTGAATCCCTTGCAGTTTAATTATTTCAAAATATACACAGCAGTCACAAACTGCAGCCACGTCAGAAATATTTCAGGTAATTGACATTATGAGCATCGATTTACGTAGTTTGGATACGGGACATGCATCAACGAGGTCAGCGAGCCTGACCACCCGATCCCGTTAGTCGCCTTTTACGACAGGCATGGTTGGTGAAGATCAATTCTTACCCTGATCTTCACGGGTTCACACGTGGTAGAGTACTGAATGATCTCCCCCTGTGTAATGAAACCCAACTCGGGACAGAGCATGAATTATTCAGCAGATGTATGGATTTCTTCACGCAATGGTCAGTGTACCTGGCACAATTTGGCCGCAAGGTCATCTCCGAGAAACTGTGGTCGAGTTGTGGATCCTCTGTCAGAAGGGTGGTGGGGTAGTCTTGTGGTTAAAGCGTTCGCTCGTCACGCCGAAGATCCGGGTTCGATTTCCCACATGGGTACAATGTGTGAAGCCCATTTCTGGTGTCCCCCGCCGTGWKATTGCGTGAATATTGCTCAAAGCGGCGTAAAACTGTACTCACTCACTCACTATGAGAGACCTTACAATGATATGTCGACCCTGCCTATATACTCACGATCAGAATAAACGGATGTAGCTTCGACGTAATCCGTGATAAAAACCAGTACATCATTTCTTTTAAACCGGAATATATTAACCAATATTGTCACAGAATTTACATGCTAGCGGTCAGTTTGGTTGATAAGTGTATTCCGGACAATCGTGTTCGACTTCCCGGCTGCAAATCCGTCTTCGATTCCAGCGTCGGTCGTGGTTTCATACCGTCTTATGGAATGAGTATACACATGTCCTCATACGCTGTGATGTAATGCGAGTTGGGTCCCTTTGGCGGACCAGAATGTGGTGAGTGTTGCATGTCCAAAGGTCACTAGGAATTTACTTCCTCTTTCACACCTATGTAAAACACTCACTGACATAATCAAAAAGAAAGGATCTCCCGAAGAAACAGTCTTCCCCATCCGGTGTGTTTCCACCTGTTATCGATGTTTGGCCATGTTATAAAGTGTGGTTCTCCTTTGGGGTTTCAGACACTAACTTTCAGTAGGAAAATCACTCTTCGGTAATTGCTCGGGACCGTGATCAATGAGAATATTCACTCCGAGAATACTTTTTGATAGTGTTGTCTTGTCGACATAGGGCTGTGCGTGTTTCTGAGACAGAACCTCCTTGCCTTTTGTAGTCACAAGAGATTGCTGCCCCAATGTAACTTTCCAAGATAGATAGAGGGGTCTGTATTTCTGTTATCAAACCCGTCTTGTTTGACACCAGTGAAATATATACGCAGTAGACGTAATCTCGACTTTATGGATCTCGGATGTCAAGTGGTTTAAGGTCCTAGACCTTTGTCATACAAAGTTGCTCCCCATAATCAGAACCCTACGAGACCCGTGAATATCCGGGTTAGAATTGGTCTTCAGCATCCATGCTTGTCGTAAGAACGGGATCGGGTATTCAGGCTCGCTGACTTAGTTAACACATGTAATCGTATCCCAAATGTGTAGATCTTTCAGGCTGTAGATCACTGGATTGTCTGGTCCTGACTCGATTATTTACCGCCCGACGAATATAACTGAAATATTGACGTTAAACAACAAACAGACAAAAATCCCAAATCTTGTTCAGTACAAATATTATATCAAATATTGGGTACAGATTAATGCAAACGCAATATGCATTGCCACAGACTGGATCAAGAAAGGCATTCCCCGGGCTAAGTCTCCCAACCAAAGTTCTCCAATCGAATGCAATTAACATTGGAAAATACTTATTTTTACATGACAGGCAGTAATAGTGATATTACCTTTCAAAATTGTCAAATTCCTTCCACGCACGGCAAATTTAGAGAGAATTTTCACTTCACAATTATTTCTGATTGTTTCAAAAAGGGTCTTTTTTCTCTAAGACATTTCCCATTCTTAGAATCGTTTAGTATCACAAGCCTTAGTGACAGTCTTTATCATGTCTTTATCATGTCTTTATCATGTCGAATGTACTGAAATCGTAAATTCACATTCTTCTAAACGAACTGTTTTCACAAATGTACACTTTCCTATCAAGAGAGCTTTTATGCAATCCTACGAAATCTCAAGCAATCTGAAGCAAGACGTAAATATGGAAATTAGTCCAAAAAATATCGTTCGCTGTCTAAAGCTCTATGCATATAAATATCTATGCAAAGCAATATATAATGATGGAAAGCAATCCAAAGCAATAATTGGATATGGAAACCGATCCGAAGCTATATGCATTAGGAGATCTATACATGTAATGATGGAAAGCAATCCAGAGCAATATTTGGATATGGAAAACTATCTGATATATGCACTAGGAAATCTATCCATGTAATGATGGAAAGCAATCCAGAGCAATATTTGAATATGGAAACCTATCCGAAGCCTTATACATTAGGAAATCTATACATGTAATGATGGCAAGCTATCCAGAGCAATATTTGGATATGGAAAACTATCTGATATATGCATTAGGAAATCTATCCATGTAATGATGGCAAGCTATCCAGGGCAATATTTGGATATGGAAAACTTTCTGAAGCTATATCCATTAGGAAATCTATCCATGTAATAATGGTAAGCAGCCCAGAGCAATATATTAAATTGAATTCAAAGCAATAAATATTGATGGAAAGCAATCCAAAGCAATATATAAAATGAAAGCAGTCCAATTCAGTAATATTTAATGATGGAAGGAATTCCATAGCAACATAAGTGGAAATAAAAAGCAACTCAAAGCAATATATACAATGTAATTCAAAGCCATATATAGTGATGGAAAGCTATCTAAATCAATATGTAACGTGGAATGTAATACGAAACAATATATAAAATCGAAGCAATTCAAAGCAATCTATAAGCATGCAAGGCAAAATACAAAACAATATATGAATTTGGAAGCAGTCGAAAGCACCATATTTGGTAATAATCTAGCGCAGCCCTACAAAATCCACATTTAGAACGTTTCGCTATTTGACGTTAAAGGTATACGGACTTCTCTTTAAATATGCTCGTAGTTAATATCCACGTTGTACTTTCCACGTTCGGAAAATAAAACCTTTTCTCTTGGTGTGCATGCTGGACAACCCATTCACCGGCGATAAATCAATGATTGATTTCCTGCACTAATTACTGACCAATAGAGCATGTCATGGACCTCTTCAGTGGCTAAATAATTAATTCTATTTCCTAAACCCAGCGTGTCCATCACCGCTGTTCTAGCATGACCGGCATCAGTTGACCCAGAAATTGAACGGCTGTCTTTAGGAAAACAGTCTTTTTAATATTTCCTCTGCACGGATAAAACATGTAAATCTGTCCCAGCATGCACAGCCACGGTACTGTTTTCCTAACGTATTGGCCGATGAATTAGTATGTCCTGAGCTCAGACAAGATTATATGGACAATGGCTCCAGAAAACGAGTTATTCTGTGCCATTATTTAAATATTACTTTCCTCACGGCGTATTTTGCTTGACCGGTGATATGAGCCGTCTGTTGAGAAGCACGAAAGAACAGCTGTAGTATGCTTAATCATGACATTTGCTCATTGAAGCTTCCCGTTCCGATGATCTTAGCCCATATCATGGCTTGGCCATCTTTGTAAGGTATTGGCACAGGAGAGCATCTTCTCTGTGAGGCAAAACATTTTAAGTCCCTCTAATAACCTGGATAGTTTGCAAGAACGTTTACATGTCTAGACGCGTATACGAGTTGTTGTTGTTTTATATTTTGTTTGTTTGGATTTTTTTGTTCTTTTTTGTTGTTGTTGTTGTTGTTGTTGTTGTTTTGGGGTTTATTTTGTTTAAAGAATCAGACAGAGTTTGTGTTGAAAGGGGATGTTACTTATCTTTGAGATTCATTTCGAAAATAATTTCAGGCTTTACTAAATTATATTAATTTAGCTCAGCATTTCAGTTCAATTTATGAATTTAGAGTGAGTGAGTTGGGTTTTACCCCGCTTATAGCCTTATTCTAGCAATATCACGGCGGGGGACACCGCAAATGGGCTTCACACATTGTACCCATGAGGGGAAGGGAACCCGGGTCTTCAGCGTGACGAGCGAACGCTTTAACCACTAGACTACACTACTGCAACTGCCGCACTCAGCAATAATCCAGCTATATGGCAGCGGTCTGTAAATAATCGAGTCTGGACCAAGCAAACCAGTGATCAACAGCATGAGCATCGATCTACGCARTTGGGAGCCGATAGSATGTGTCAACCAAGTCAGCGAGCCTGACCACCCGATCCCGTTAGTCGCCTCTTACGACAAGCATCTGTTACTGAAGATCAACGTTGCACCAAACTCGCTCAGTCATTCATACGCTTTTGCAGCGGGCAGGAGTTGAAATGTTGACCGTTAAATCGAAGACATGTTATCCATTACCGGACAATTAGAGCATAAAGACATATGAGTACTTTACCAGTTATAGTTGCCTGTTGATTCATCATAGTACTAAAAGTTTTCTATTCAATAAATCGAGGCCATGGAATGGCAGGCTTTTCAGACTCCTTCATACTTAAACCCGGTCATGGACGAGTTAACGTGGCGTACCAGAATCTCCATCAATGCATGTCCAAATTCCATTATTTTACACCCATTGTTCTGGATAATAGGACCATGGGTTTGCTAACTACCCAGAGAAAACTACCGCCTTTGGAGTTACGTCCCTTAACCGTGACAGGATTCAGCACAAAATATCAGGATTGTTGCAATAAATGTTGCGTTGTAGTATTTTGTATCAATGGATTCCTTTGATTATTGTTGTGTTCCAGATACATTGGACACTGTGGTCAGAGGTCTGGCCTTTGGAAGCTTGGTTAGATTAAGAATCTCCAGTTCTTGGTAAATAGCAGCAAACATTAGTTTAGAGCACGACAAGCACTTTTCCATGTTCTTGAATGAGTGAGTCTGGTTTGACGCCGCTTTCAGCAATATTCCAGCAACATCACGGCAAGGGACACCAGAAATGGGCTTCACATATTGTACCCATTTGGGGAATCGAACCCTGACCTTCGCCGTGACGAGCGAACGATTTAACTACTAGACCATCCCCACCGCCCCTCCATGTTCTGGACCTCCGCCCTGATGTCTTCTCGTTTTGAATCCAGAAGTCATCCCCCAAATTGTCAAAATATGTCATAGCATTTGGTTCGGTTGAGGTGCATCCCCTTACCGTGTCAGGATATTCTTTCACGGATCCGAATCTTAAATTTTGATTCTTGGTCTCCAGAAAAATGTATTAACAGCTTTTGTGGACTCTTTTGACCAAAACGCCAACGTTGACAATAACGGAATTATTCTGCAGCAACATCTCGAATATTTATCTTTTCACGATTTTATGGCCAAAGCACCGTCTTTGTTTACAGGTTGGCACTGTAATTCAGAACTATGATAAATCTGCTTTTCGTCGCCTTAACAGACAAAATGCGATTCCATTCGGAATATGAGGAAGATGAGAGCTTGGCTTCCAGCTCCTATCTATCATATTCCTTGTCACCAAAATCGATGGTCATATTGTATTGTGCTGGCATATAACCAGCTACCACAATAGGCAGTGGTATCTTTAGACTGTCTCTGTCGCGCGTTACTGGAACCATATTTATGTGTCTTTTCATTGATCGACGGTGCTCGTCTGAAGACAAGGCTATTACCTGCCTTTGTTTGCCCATTTAGACGGTTCTGTTACGCTATATTTCTTACTTAGTTTCGTTATTATGAAAGATATTATGATGTATGGTTGGTGGTTAGTGGGAATCAGGTTGTCTTTGGTATTCTGAATCAGTGCAACGATATTTTTCCATAACGGAGTTGAACGTATTGAGTACATTTGTCTGAATATGTGGTGTGTTGTGTAAGGTTTTGGCGTATTCTGGTCTGTTCTGTTAAATATTGGAATCTTTTGTAACATTAAATTGTATTGTGTAATGTTGTGTTATACATTGGTCTATTCTGTTAAATATTGGCCTGTTATGTTCCATTGTACATGTGTTACGTTATGTTGTGTTACATCGAGGTATGTTTTGTTGTATTGTAGATTGTTGTGTTACATTGTGTTCTGTTGTGTTACATCAAGATCTGCTGTGTTGTAGTGTGGTCGGTTGTGTTCCATCGTGGTCGGTTGTGTTCCATTGTTGTGTCTTGTGTTACATTGCGGATTGTTGTGTTGCATTGTTTCTTTTGTTGTAGATCGAGGTTTGCTGTGTAACATTGTGTCCTCGTGATACTTAGGTCTGTTGTGTTACATCGTCGTCTCTTGTGTGATATTATGGTCTGTTGTCTTACATCGAGGTCTGCTGTGTTACATTCTGTTACACTCTAGTTTTTCAATTAAAAATTGACCAGTTATGTTACATTATGGTCTGTTGTGTTACATTATCGTATGTTATAATACATTATGGTCTGTTGTGTTACATTGTGGTCTGTTATGATACATTATGATCTGTTGTGTTACATTATGGTTGTTATGATACATTATGGGCTGTTCTGTTACATTATGGTCTGTTGTGTTACATTATGGTCTGTTATGATACATTATGGCCTGTTATGGCACACCGTGGTCTGGTCTATTACATCTGCTCGATTGTATTGTAGTACATGTTATATTGTGATGGGTTGTGTTGCGCCTTTGCTTGTTGTGCTGCTTCGAGAGACCTTATGATACATTGTAACCTTACATAGTGCGCTGTAGTCCGGTTTACTGTGTTTGGTTCCTGAAAAACCTAAAGGTTTCCAAGCAAATTAGAGGTTCCAGAAAAGTCAGGAAGGTTTCCGAAAGCACTAGTTGGTTGTTTTTACAGCTTGTAGTTTAGTACCAATTCCAACAGAATCTATCTGACATACATCACAACGACGGACAACAAAATGAAACAAACTATTCCACCTTGCAGATGAATATAAACACAGTCGTGGAATTTCATCCTTCAATGACAAACGATCTGACGAGGCAATGGCGTAGCCTGCCTCAAGGTTAAGGTGTTCGTACACCACGCCTATAAGGAGGTTCGTTTCCCAGCATGGTCACAAAATGAGACGTCAGTTCACCTGGCGTGGTGATCTTCTGACGGTGTAAATATACATTCACGAGGTGATTTTACAGAGTTTTCAAATATTGTTACATGTTTTTATGTGACTGTTAGTGAAATAATTATGTTGTCCATTATCATCGAAAGGAAAAAATATACAGTAGGTTTAAATACATCTGAAATACTTGTTTGAAAGCAAACTAATGCCTCCCTGACAACATTCTATAGTTATATATGTGCACACACAGCCTCACACAACACAAGGTATCTACATTGAGAAAATATCTTTCCACTACACACCTTTGTGAAGACAGCTTCAAAACATGTTTCTGGAGCCATTACAGAGTTGTAATATGTGTGACGCACAAAAGCACTTTTTGTTCCACCTAACGATTCAGCTACCTTTACAAACCGCCTGTCTCCAGCCTGTATTCGATTACCAAAACATGTCCCTTAAGAGATTTTTAAATATAACGAGTACAGGATACGTTGCATCCCCTCTCAGGACATCACCTTAAAACTAACACAAGGATGCTTATCGACTTTGCTGATTATATAGTTCAGTCTTAGCGCTGATATTGGTATTATGTTCTTAGTGTAGGAGTGTGAACTAATGTATTTTGCCCGAAGATGTCTTTTTCCTTAAAAGAGGTTTTAATGAAACAATATTTTTTTTGCAAAAGACATGACAGTGTGACGTTTCTTTGACAATGTCTGGTACTTACTGTTAATGCCTCGAAACACGGGAGTATTACTTGTGATAAAAACGTTAAGATTCGGGTGGCCTTGAACTGTCACGTTGAAACGTTGTCATTGTCCCAGATGAATAATTGCTTAAACTCTTTTAATCCTTACCAGTTTTGTCCTTTTGTTATCAACATATAACTATGGATGATCAACATATAACTCTGAAACGTTTGGCTTGAATCGAATGTTTGTCAAATTGTATGTGAGTCTAGT
>VKKT01007458.1:27563-44989 GCA_008038995.1 Haliotis laevigata | reverse complement strand
ATGTGGGGAATCGAACTCGGGTCTTCGGCGTGACGAGCCAACGCTTTAACCACTGGGCTACCTCACCGCCCCACATTATTTACGAATCTGTTCACGTGGGCACTGTGTTGTCCTGTGTATGTGAGATAGCAAGAAAAATGCAATACACCGTTCTTTGGTTTAAGGGGCAGGGGAGTAGCCTTGTGGGCAAAGTGTTTGCTCTTCACGCCGCAGAACCAGGTTCGATTCTCCATACGGTTACAATGTGTGAAGCCCATTTTTGGTGTTGCCCGCCGTGATATTACTTGAACTAAAACTCACTCTTAGGTTTTATGTTTGTCTTCATGGGGCACAGGAAGCCAAGTGAGTTATGCTCAGGTTTTTGAGTTCGAATCCCTTGGTGGTGGTGATAATATTTTGTTTACATGTGCAAAGTCTGCATCCTATCCATAGTCGGGTTCTCCAAAGAGGAAAACACTGAGACCTGTGTTATTTCGGGTTCTTCTCTCACATCATGCGGGACCCGTGAAGGTCCGGGTTAGAATATTGATATTCAGTAACCCATGCTGGTCGTAAGAGGCTACTAACGGGATCGGGTGATCAGGCTCGCTGACTTGGTTGACACGTGATATCGGTTCCAAATTGCGCAGATCGATGCTCATGCTGTTGATCACTGGATTGTCTGGTCCAGACTCGATTATTTACAGGCCGGCGCCATATAGCTTGAATATTGCTGAGGGTGACGTCAAACTAAACTCACTCACTCACTCACTCACTCATAGCATGCGGACACCTCGTGATATTACTGTAATACTTAACAGTAATATAGATCAAACTCACTCACTAAACAACTTACTCACTCAGTCACTCACTCACTCATCCGCTAACTCAACCACTCAACCATTTACTCAACCACTCACTCAACCATTTACTCAACCATTCAACCATGCCAACATTTATCACGTATAAACTCTCACCCTGTGCGTCGTCAGTGAGTTAGCCAAATGGGCGCCAACCAGTCACAACGAAGACCAGGTTCGATTCCCTACATGGGCCCATCCCTACATGTGAGAGCCATTCCACGTAATTTATACCACACCTTTGCACTATTAAAAGTTAGCAAGGAGTGGCACAAATCAAACTCATTCAACTGGCAATTCGATTTCGGCGTCTGGAAACAGATGTGCAACGATTGTATGTCAAACACTGACTGTGTGTGTTGAAAGTCAAGCAGAGATTCAGATAGCGACATATTGACGTGACGAGGTGTCAGACTCACGGTCACACTGTCCTGAGTGGAAGTCGATCTACTTACGATATGGTCAGTGGAATCCGCCTTGATGGTCAACACTGACCATCCCAGCCCAATCCTGTACTACTGGAACTCATATAGTCTTTCTCCAAGAACTCAGAGAATGAATAATTAATCCAACTCCAGTCCAGAATGATTTGGCAAGTTCAGATTGTCCAAGCTATAGCTCTGATATTGATTAGAAAACCATTTTAAGGATAGATTATAATTGTGCATGTTTCTGAAAAGGATGACTTTAATTCTCTAAGTGTGAATGCAAGTCAAGTGGTTGTATTGACGTAGAGGGGGTTGGGGAGGGAGTTTTATGTCTTTTTTGCTTCTGTATATATAGATGAGGTGAGGTGAAATTGAGAATATTTCGCTCATATGACGACGTGCATGCGAGTGTATGTGCGGCTGCTTGTCCTAGCCCAGACTGAAGCTGGTTTTATAGTGCTAGCTCACTGAGATACCATGCCGCAGTCAAACACGAATACCCCACTCAGACACTCCGAGCCGACCAGTCCTTGTTGTACCCATTAATGCCGAGCGCCAGGCAGGGACCAACAAGTACCATATTTTAACGTCTTTTGGTTTGACGCGGTCAGATCCAGTCCTAGATATGTCGGGGGGCGAACCCACGACCTTCCGCTCTCCGGGCGGACGCGCTCACTTCTGTATATATAGATTGTTTGTGTTGCATTTTGTTTATTTATAATATTTGGGGCCGGGGCATTTGGGGGAGGAGTGAGTGAGTGAATGGTTTAACGCCGCTTTTAGCAATATTCCAGCAATATCACGGCGGGGGTACATCACAAAATGGGCTTCACTCATAGGTACCCATGTGGGGAATCGAACCCGGGTCATCGGCGCGACGAACGGACGCTTTAACCACTAGGCTACCCCACCGCCCCTGATGTGGAGGGCACAGAGCGAGTGAGGGGTAGGGTAATGGGAGTGGTTGAGCGTCGTATGGACTGGGGTAATACGTCATTTAGCATTGTAGCGTGTATTTTGGATTTGACCAAACCTCGAAATGTTACTGGGGCGGTAGAGTAGCCTAGTGGTTAAAGCGATCGCTCGTCACGCCGAAAACCCGGATTCGATTCCCACATGGGTACAATGTGCAAAGCCCATTTCTGGTGTCCCCCGTCGTGATATTGCTCGAATATTGATAAAAGCGGCGTAAAACTAAACTCACTCACTCACTCAGTCACTCACTACAGGTCTGAAAACATTCGCCGAAAAAAGCTTCAAATTTTATCTCCCAACCACAACGATGATTTATATCTACATCGCCAGCGAATAACGTTTTGTTTGAAGTCACCATCAAACATTGGTGCATACTTTCTTTTGTCCTTCAGTTTATTTCGTTGGCATACCACTAGTAAAGTAAATATGGCAGCAGTTGTAGTACCATTAATTTGTTCGACTGGTATTTTGTATTCAGGCTTTAGTTTAACATTTCACCATTTAGATAACGTTTAAGTTCCATACCACTTTCTCGTCTGTTCTCATTTTTGAATTCACGTTGGGACTCTTGACAAACACCAATATAATACCTTTGTACAACTGAAATGCAGGCAAATCAAAGAAGTTTCCCTCGTTTGAATCCCCGAGATTTTAAAAGTCTTTTAAAACTCTTTGATCAGACCCGTGTTTGAGTGAATGCTGTCGTTCGCCGTATTCACCAATACTGCAGCTATAATATCGATTTGTCCTGTTAAACCAGTAGTTCAATTAAAGGAACCCATCGATCGATATCTAAAGGTTGGAGTTCGTAATGCACATGTGATCTTTGTATATCATGATTCCTTCTCTCCACATGGCACCAGGGATTTAACTACTTTATGGACTGATGTGTAAATTGCTCACTGATGTACAAATAACATGATAATTGATGCATCGTTGTATCTTCCCCAGGGAGTTGAAAATGAAAGCTGAGTGCACACTGATCCATCACCGGGTTAATTGTGTAAGCTTAAGCTGTAGAGAGTGGATTTGACCGTTCGAGCCAAGATAGGCACTGATTTTCCAATCTCGAAGTCGATATACCCAATAAACAATCGAAGTAAGTTGCTTGAATACTGCTAAAAGTGTCGTAAAACTAAAGTTTTGACTCACTTACTCATATATGTTTGTGTATCAAAGCTTTACGCTTAATCGTATACGAGTAGCAACATTTAAGCTTTAGAGTACCACTATCCAATCTGCGGATCCACGCAATAGCGTACCAGGTTCCCGATCTACAAAACATTCGTAATGTTACGACCTGTTGTAACTCCATAGACTTGCCAGTGTTGTAGCTCTACGAACGCTTTGTGGATAAGAACCCTGCATCGTAGAGTATGTGTATGAGATACGCATTAACGTACCAGCATCGTACCATACGTAAGTGTATTAACACAACAACGCATTAGCGTACCAGTATCGTAGCGCATGTGTATCAACACATCAACGCATTAGCTACCTAGGCCCCACTTCTTAAAGCAATCGTAGCGCTAAGATGATCGTAACTCCCATACTTTAACCTAGACGTACGACAGTCGTAGCGCTACGATCGCTTTGAGGAACGGGGCCCAGCATCGTAGCATCCACGCATTAGCGTACCAGCACCGTAGCGTAAGTGTATCAACACATCCACGCATTAGCGTACCAGCATCCAAGAATATTATTTATATATTATCATCATTATTGGAGTTGGTGGTGCACGTGGTGACGTTGTAATCCGTTCAGAAATACTACAGTCCTTTCTAAGATTTATCCGTATTGCTTCCATGACAACTATCAATTCATCTAATAGTCCCCATAATGTTTAGGCCCAGCTATTCGAAAACTGATAAAACTGTCGCCATATCTTGAATAGGACATTAGTGCGGGCATGCCTATTAATTCAACCTAGCTGGTGAATACTGTTAAATATGTAAAACACGTTATAATATATTCAGCAAAAGCAGCGAAGCCTTAAAGACACCCAAACTGCCAGCTGATTCTTTTCTAGAATAACAGTAACCGAGGTCTGTTTTAGGATAAAGAAACCTAGGATGTAATATTGGAACCATAATACATGAATGTATTCCATTATACCAACCTCTGCTGCAGCGTTCAGCATGCCTTGTTAAGTAAGATTTGACAGTGCGTGCATGGAGATATTTTAGCCACTGACACAGTGTACTTTCCTGAAATACCGCAATAATCTCATCTCGATTATTGATTTCCATTTCACATATCACAACCATTCCAGATCAGGCTTCATAGGAACAAAGAATGAAATAACATTTGAACGTCTCAGCTTTTAATACCGGTTTGAACTGGGGTGGTGTTGGCGACTTTGATGTTTGAACGCTAAGAGGTCTACACACTGTCATAATACTTCATTGAATAAATATCCTTCCTCCAGGCTTAACTCATAACAAATTAAACTAAACCCCATCAAAGTCAGCTGACGAGAAAAGGAGACAAGACGTTTCACGCCACGACAGCCAAACAAGGCCGTAACAGCGATGAAATTAAATACAACTCCTTTTCCGTAAACGCCGTATGTTGACTTTTCATCCGACCCGTGCGGAAGCACAAAGACGAATCACGGCTCTGCGCTAGTTGTATTCATCCGCAACGGCAAACTTCCTTGGCGGGTTAATGTAAAGATGATGAAGATTAAAAGCGGTCCGTGGTTTGATGGTATCAATGCGTCATCTTTCTGTACCCATCATTGGTCTGCAGAAGGACAGGCTTGACGGCAGGTAATTCAATCATTCTCGTCGAGCCGCTGCGTTCGTGAAAAAAATCCCATCGAGATTAAGTCGCCATAATTCCCGTCCACGGCACCAGTTTATGACTGATCATTATGTCCAAGACTGGACCAAGAATACCATTAAATACCAATTTTTCTTTGTGTATCTCATGCGCATGTATTGGGTAGTGATGATGTAGGGGGGCGGCCATTACGTCCAAACCGGATTACACTCACGACACCGTTCTTAAAGTTATCACCCACGTCAAATAAAGATTAACTTTAAGACCAGTCTGATGTTAGCACTGTATAGTTTTGGCCTGTCCCACAAATGAGGGAGGTAGTGATTGATATGATTAATAGGTCTGGTCTTGTGAAGAAGCAATTATGAAAACGTATCAAGTCGATGTGCCGTGTTGGACGTCGATCTCAAATGTCTGAGCTAAAAACTTCCTGGAAGAAAGTTTCGTAAAANTCACGGCGGGGGTACATCACAAAATGGGCTTCACTCATAGGTACCCATGTGGGGAATCGAACCCGGGTCATCGGCGCGACGAACGGACGCTTTAACCACTAGGCTACCCCACCGCCCCTGATGTGGAGGGCACAGAGCGAGTGAGGGGTAGGGTAATGGGAGTGGTTGAGCGTCGTATGGACTGGGGTAATACGTCATTTAGCATTGTAGCGTGTATTTTGGATTTGACCAAACCTCGAAATGTTACTGGGGCGGTAGAGTAGCCTAGTGGTTAAAGCGATCGCTCGTCACGCCGAAAACCCGGATTCGATTCCCACATGGGTACAATGTGCAAAGCCCATTTCTGGTGTCCCCCGTCGTGATATTGCTCGAATATTGATAAAAGCGGCGTAAAACTAAACTCACTCACTCACTCAGTCACTCACTACAGGTCTGAAAACATTCGCCGAAAAAAGCTTCAAATTTTATCTCCCAACCACAACGATGATTTATATCTACATCGCCAGCGAATAACGTTTTGTTTGAAGTCACCATCAAACATTGGTGCATACTTTCTTTTGTCCTTCAGTTTATTTCGTTGGCATACCACTAGTAAAGTAAATATGGCAGCAGTTGTAGTACCATTAATTTGTTCGACTGGTATTTTGTATTCAGGCTTTAGTTTAACATTTCACCATTTAGATAACGTTTAAGTTCCATACCACTTTCTCGTCTGTTCTCATTTTTGAATTCACGTTGGGACTCTTGACAAACACCAATATAATACCTTTGTACAACTGAAATGCAGGCAAATCAAAGAAGTTTCCCTCGTTTGAATCCCCGAGATTTTAAAAGTCTTTTAAAACTCTTTGATCAGACCCGTGTTTGAGTGAATGCTGTCGTTCGCCGTATTCACCAATACTGCAGCTATAATATCGATTTGTCCTGTTAAACCAGTAGTTCAATTAAAGGAACCCATCGATCGATATCTAAAGGTTGGAGTTCGTAATGCACATGTGATCTTTGTATATCATGATTCCTTCTCTCCACATGGCACCAGGGATTTAACTACTTTATGGACTGATGTGTAAATTGCTCACTGATGTACAAATAACATGATAATTGATGCATCGTTGTATCTTCCCCAGGGAGTTGAAAATGAAAGCTGAGTGCACACTGATCCATCACCGGGTTAATTGTGTAAGCTTAAGCTGTAGAGAGTGGATTTGACCGTTCGAGCCAAGATAGGCACTGATTTTCCAATCTCGAAGTCGATATACCCAATAAACAATCGAAGTAAGTTGCTTGAATACTGCTAAAAGTGTCGTAAAACTAAAGTTTTGACTCACTTACTCATATATGTTTGTGTATCAAAGCTTTACGCTTAATCGTATACGAGTAGCAACATTTAAGCTTTAGAGTACCACTATCCAATCTGCGGATCCACGCAATAGCGTACCAGGTTCCCGATCTACAAAACATTCGTAATGTTACGACCTGTTGTAACTCCATAGACTTGCCAGTGTTGTAGCTCTACGAACGCTTTGTGGATAAGAACCCTGCATCGTAGAGTATGTGTATGAGATACGCATTAACGTACCAGCATCGTACCATACGTAAGTGTATTAACACAACAACGCATTAGCGTACCAGTATCGTAGCGCATGTGTATCAACACATCAACGCATTAGCTACCTAGGCCCCACTTCTTAAAGCAATCGTAGCGCTAAGATGATCGTAACTCCCATACTTTAACCTAGACGTACGACAGTCGTAGCGCTACGATCGCTTTGAGGAACGGGGCCCAGCATCGTAGCATCCACGCATTAGCGTACCAGCACCGTAGCGTAAGTGTATCAACACATCCACGCATTAGCGTACCAGCATCCAAGAATATTATTTATATATTATCATCATTATTGGAGTTGGTGGTGCACGTGGTGACGTTGTAATCCGTTCAGAAATACTACAGTCCTTTCTAAGATTTATCCGTATTGCTTCCATGACAACTATCAATTCATCTAATAGTCCCCATAATGTTTAGGCCCAGCTATTCGAAAACTGATAAAACTGTCGCCATATCTTGAATAGGACATTAGTGCGGGCATGCCTATTAATTCAACCTAGCTGGTGAATACTGTTAAATATGTAAAACACGTTATAATATATTCAGCAAAAGCAGCGAAGCCTTAAAGACACCCAAACTGCCAGCTGATTCTTTTCTAGAATAACAGTAACCGAGGTCTGTTTTAGGATAAAGAAACCTAGGATGTAATATTGGAACCATAATACATGAATGTATTCCATTATACCAACCTCTGCTGCAGCGTTCAGCATGCCTTGTTAAGTAAGATTTGACAGTGCGTGCATGGAGATATTTTAGCCACTGACACAGTGTACTTTCCTGAAATACCGCAATAATCTCATCTCGATTATTGATTTCCATTTCACATATCACAACCATTCCAGATCAGGCTTCATAGGAACAAAGAATGAAATAACATTTGAACGTCTCAGCTTTTAATACCGGTTTGAACTGGGGTGGTGTTGGCGACTTTGATGTTTGAACGCTAAGAGGTCTACACACTGTCATAATACTTCATTGAATAAATATCCTTCCTCCAGGCTTAACTCATAACAAATTAAACTAAACCCCATCAAAGTCAGCTGACGAGAAAAGGAGACAAGACGTTTCACGCCACGACAGCCAAACAAGGCCGTAACAGCGATGAAATTAAATACAACTCCTTTTCCGTAAACGCCGTATGTTGACTTTTCATCCGACCCGTGCGGAAGCACAAAGACGAATCACGGCTCTGCGCTAGTTGTATTCATCCGCAACGGCAAACTTCCTTGGCGGGTTAATGTAAAGATGATGAAGATTAAAAGCGGTCCGTGGTTTGATGGTATCAATGCGTCATCTTTCTGTACCCATCATTGGTCTGCAGAAGGACAGGCTTGACGGCAGGTAATTCAATCATTCTCGTCGAGCCGCTGCGTTCGTGAAAAAAATCCCATCGAGATTAAGTCGCCATAATTCCCGTCCACGGCACCAGTTTATGACTGATCATTATGTCCAAGACTGGACCAAGAATACCATTAAATACCAATTTTTCTTTGTGTATCTCATGCGCATGTATTGGGTAGTGATGATGTAGGGGGGCGGCCATTACGTCCAAACCGGATTACACTCACGACACCGTTCTTAAAGTTATCACCCACGTCAAATAAAGATTAACTTTAAGACCAGTCTGATGTTAGCACTGTATAGTTTTGGCCTGTCCCACAAATGAGGGAGGTAGTGATTGATATGATTAATAGGTCTGGTCTTGTGAAGAAGCAATTATGAAAACGTATCAAGTCGATGTGCCGTGTTGGACGTCGATCTCAAATGTCTGAGCTAAAAACTTCCTGGAAGAAAGTTTCGTAAAAGGTTTTGTAAAATAGATTTTACAAAAAAAGTAATTTTCGAGAATGTAAAATCCCACAAGTCTCTCGGTTTCAAAGCTGCGAACAGGCATTGGCTGATAGAGTAAGTGAGTGAGTTCGGTTAACGGCACTTTGAGCAGTATTCCAGTGATGCCATGCCGTGTCAGCTTCATAGGGAGGGAAACCCGAAGTAATGCTGGTGCTAATCGTTTACTATTTTAGAGAAATTTGGTTGTAGTGCTCACAAACGCCACCCGATCCCGTTAGTCGTACTACAACAAGGAATAATACGGATCTTCAAGGTGACACTGCTCTCTGGTTTCTACATAATGGGGGATGTCCATACCTGCGTCTCCTGTGCCTTTGTACGTATCGCCAGTTAATACGGAGGGATATAACTGAGATACTCGTCTAAGCGGACTGATACCCGTGAAGATCCAGGTGGAAATTGATCTTCAACAGCTCATGCTTTATCATAGAAGGCGACTGACGGGTGGTCAGCCTCGCTGACTTGGTTCATACAGACCAACCTATCCTACAGTCTGTTTGACTAGAAAATGTCACGATGAATTGCTAAATATATCAGTTTAGAAAGGTAGTTGATAAATATAACGAGGCAAGATGTTCATGAATAACCTATACCCAAACATCTTTTCATCTATTAGAAATTGTCATGCACCACAGAAAAAGTTGTTTAACAAATTATCATCATTATAAACATGATTGTTGACAGTTGGCGCGGATCCACGCTCATGATGTCAATCACTGGATTGTCTTGTTCAGACTCGATTATTTACAGACCGCCGTCATATAGGTTGGATCTACAAACAAACAAACAAACAAACAAACACTCACTGCCTTTGTTTGGAGCATCAAAACATTCTGCTTACCGCACGTGCCCGTCAAGCACCTCGCATCTCACGTGTAATGAGTTTTCAAAGAAAGCTATTCTGTTAAACTGGAAAGTTCGTTCATTAGGCAGATAGTTTGCCTTTTCCTGCACTGACTGGAAAGCACGGCTTCTGACATTTCAAAAGTCTATTTTCTGATCGAGTAATTACGCCGTTTTGACAGGGAGACACTTTGTGTTCTGAAGGAAATTTACTTGTCAAGACGATGTCCCCGAGACTCAAATATTTTAAGACACACGGCTCGTATCCATGCCTCCTAGCATGTCTTTATTAAATGTAAATGGACATTTGAAAAGAAAGTTTGAATTTAGTTAATTTCTAAATTAACGGTAAATGTATGTATTACATTTATCTCTTTGTGGTTTTGCCTGGTACAAGACCCAATAGTTCCACAGACAAAACTGAATCAATGCAACCCGGCGGTAAAGGTAGCCATTAAGCGGCACGCAAAGGCTGGAAGACCATGCGGTCACACGTGACCTCCACGTCAGAATGGGATGGTTTGACCGGCCTTTTTGAACACATGTTTGTTGGTTGTTTAACGCCGCATTCTGCAATATTCCAGCTGATTGGCGGCGGTCTGTATATATACGAGTCTGGACCAGGCAATCCAATGATCAACAGCATGAGCATCGGTCTACTCAATTTGGACACTGACATGTATCTACCAAATCAGCGAGCCTGACCCCTGAGATCCCGTCTTTCGACAAGCAGGGTTCCTGGAAACCAATTATATCTTCACGGATTTGGACACGATGTAAAATGTGTCGGGACTGAACTTATTTCCCTAAACAAGGCTTTAAGGTAGTTCGATAACTAAGCTATTGGTATCTGCGGCTTAAAATAACGTTTATTCGCCATCTCGTTGACTTGATTGTTGTTGATCGTCCGCCCACAGTAGCGTCGCTTTGAATTTAATCTCTGTAATCTGACACGTGTCTTGAAGACACGTTGAAAAGAACAGCTGTCATTCCTCAATAAGTGTTGACAAATCCCTGCAGACAGACTTCACAAACTATTGTTATTCTTATAATTGAGTGAATCTAGGGCAGAGTGCATATGTGGGCGACATGTGACATATTTGCAACAGCAACAATGCATTTGATTTTCAAATGATAAAATTTATTAAGAGAAGACATTTTCAAATCCTCCTCGCCTCTCACAAGACAAGTTTGTTCAAAAAGGAGGTCTTGATATTCAAACATTACATTTCTGGGCCATGTTTCACAAAGCGATCTTAGCATTAAGGCAGTCGTAACCTCCTCACTTTAGTCCAGACGTACGACGACATTGTAGCAGTACTGTTTCTTTGTGGAACCGGACCGTGGGCATCGTTTCCCAATAGCGTAGATCGATGCTCATGCTGTTGATCATAGGATTGTCTGGTCCAGACTCGATTATATACAAACCGCCGCCAATCAGCTGGAATATTGCAGAGTGCGGCGTTAAACAACCAACAAACATCGTGTGCAAAAAGGCCGGTCAAACCATCCCATTGTGACGTGGTAGGTCACGTGTGATCGCATGGTCTTCCAGCCTTTGCGTGCCGCTTAATGGCTACCTTTACCGCCGGGTTGCATTGATTCAGGTTTGTCTGTGGAACTATTGGGTCTTGTACCAGGCGAAACCACAAATAGATAAATGTAATACATACATTTACCGTTAAATGTGTAAGAGGGTAAAACTAAACTCACTCACTCACTTGTTCTAACCTTAGTTTATCGTACTATTGTGTTACCGTGATAGGTTTATTGTGTAATTAGCATTGTACTTTGTTTGACGCTTGTATAAAAAAACACAAAGGCAGTGGGATAGCCTTGTGGTTAGTGTGTTCGCTTGTCACGCCAAGACCCAGGTTCGATTCTCAATTCGATTCCCGATTCGATGTGTGAAGCCCATTGCTCGCCGTGATATTGAATTTGCTAAAAGCGGCGTAAAATCCAACTCACTCATTCAATTTTGTTATGAGATGAGTGAGTGAGTATGTTTTCACACCGCTTTTAGCAATATTCCAACAATATCACAGCGGGGGACACCAGAAATGGGCTTCACACTTTGTACCCATGTGGGGAATCGAACCCGGGTCTTCGGCGTGAAGAGCGAACGCTTCAACCACTAAGCTACCCCACCGCCCCTGGTATAAAATGAATTGGCCCATAATTCGAAGAAACGTAGATTATCTTAAGCTCACCTAAACACGTGACCCTCATTATCAATAAGCCTAATAAGGCTTTACTGCAACTACTGCCTATTTGCATTCCCATAACACGACAGTAATGAGTGGACAAATTAAATCTTCGGTGTCTCTTTGTCTGGTACGGTTAATTATCAAGAGAGATTTGATCTGAAGGGAAGCCCTTCCGTGCTTGCAATGAGTGGAGAGAGGGCAGACCATCGTTAACGAAATATTTATATACTTATTTGGGGCTAGTACAAAGATATTCGTATTAAAATATTTGAGTATTGTTTGATTGAATAAATTGTTTCATAAATAGGGATTGATGACGGTCTGAGTGGGAGTATAAACCCCTGTGTTTCGATGGCAGATACGCTGATCTTCTTCCGACGAAAATAAACCGCCAGTGTGTTTCCGCAGCATAGTTTTGATCATTAATAGGCTTGGCTATAGTATTAAGTTGAGAAGGGGAGGCGAAGATATCCAATTAGATGACTACTATTGGACTTGTATGTCTGGGTTTGTGCAAAATATACGCCGTGACGTCATCGTGATAGTCACGTGGTCGCGTTATCACTACAGACAATGATATGCTTCTTGTATAGCAGTGATGAAAACCCTTTTGACGGACCCATAGCCAATTGCAAACTTGTTATTCAGCCTGTTTTTCTCTTCAGGAGTTATGTCCCTTTGTTACATGAAACATGCACTGGTTGCATAGCAACTTCTTTGATATAGGGATCGGTAGCATAGAATGGTGGGGAAACCACTTGTTCGTCACGCTTACGGCCCGGGTTCGATTTCTCACATGGATATCATGTTTTGAATCCGAAATGTCGTGTCCCCTGTTGTGATAGTGCTGAAAAATTGCCAAAAGCGGCGTAAAACCTCACTCACTCGTTGCTCTTACCCTACTTCTTTCGGGGATGCGGGGTAACCTAGAGGGTAAAGCGTTCGCTCGTCACGCCGAAGACCCGGGTTCCATTCCCCACATGGGTACAATGTATGAAGCCCATTTCTGGTGTCCTCCGCCATGATATTGCTGGAATAATGCTAAAAGCGGCGTAAATTTAAACCTACTCACACACTCTTCCTTCTTTCAGGTTTGAGAGAGTGAGTTTGGTTCTAGAACGTGTTTATCTGTCAGTTGCACTTAGAGTTATCTCACCACGCGTTAGTTTACAAGAAAAGGGAACAGCTAAAGAGACGCAGGTCAAAGACGCTGCCATTTTCACCAACGGCAAAGAGTTGAAGGAACCTTTGTTTCAAGTCTCTTGTCGGTTAAAATATAACTTGTCGGATCTTCAGATCCCACGTGATCAATGACGACGCTCTGACAAGTTTAAGTACTGCATATTGGATGTTCGGACGGTCGTTTATCAACGTTAAAGGGTCTTCCAGAGTCAATTAATGGACATCTTGGAGGAAGAAAAACTCCCCAAATCCATCGTGAAGAGATAAGACTTTTCCCTCAAACAGTCACTTACACCGAACGGGCCAACGAAACAGGGAAGTTTTCATTGAAATAATCGAAGACAAAAACTGGCCCCCACAATACAAGAGGGAATACCGCATTCAATTTGAGGCAAGGGGAAGAAAGCTTACTACCCATCATCGATCTTCGTATGTTTCGCCGTTGAACGCATCCCGGTCTAATAGCGGTCTGCGTTCATGATTGAAAACTATGTTTGTGGAAATCTGTTTTTAACACCTGTCGAACAAGATTCAGTAGAGGTTGCCTGGGGGTGAATACTAACGATTTTCTATAGACAGAGGACTTTGATAAAATCCTCATCACTGGCAGAAAGCAAATTGTCCGTACGCGTGATAATTAATTGTGTCTCTCGAGTGTTTCTGACTTCCGGAATGGAGTATTTGACGATACCAGATGAGGTGTATACGGCGCTCGTCAAGTAGTACTTAGTCGTATTATTTTGCCTTTGAATGAGTACGTAGGTTTAAATTAGATCAACAGGGCGAAAAGAAGGTTGTGACGTGATGTTTTTTGTGTTGATGGTTTGTTTGTCGTTGGATAAACAGATGATCAAACGGGCAACTGGATTAATGAAGAAATTAGCTGATGCATAAATACATACTTATAGTGAGTGAAAAAGTGAGTATAGAGTAACGGTTAGCTTTCGGAAGCATTCCAGAAATATCACAACGGAGGTTGAAAGGAATCTCATATATTTTACCCAAGTTGGGAATTTGGGAATCGAACACTATATTCTAGGTGAATAGCAAACGCATTAACAAGCAGGCCAAATCTGTGTTTTTATTCAAGTAGTGAGTGAGTTGGGTTTTGCGTCGCTTTTAGCAATATTCCAGCAATATTACGGAATGAGACACCAGAAATGGGATTAACACAATGTGCTCATGTGGGGAATCGAGCCCTGGTCTTCAGCGTTACGACCGAACGCTTTAACCACTAGGCTAACCCCATCGCCCTTTTTATTCTAGAAACCCCGATATTACGGAGAGTAGGATGTCCATAGAATTCATCCTAAATAAAGCTGATTCGTACCTACAGAAGGGTCTGAATTTTGAAAACCCTTTATGATGAGTGAACCGGCATTACCTGTATTCCCTCTTCGCTTGCCTATCAGAGAACTTCCGGATTTAGGAATCATTATTTATTGGCACAATATTCCCAATCGTTCATAAATAACTCTCATCTTGCTGGATTAAATGGCATTTTGTTCTTTCCCGCAATTAAAGAAAAACGCCCCTTGTTCCAGGTTCAGCTTGCGTACAGACTAATGTTTTACTTACAGAACACAATGCGTCTTTTAATGACAGTCATTTTCTGTTACACTTGACCACAGCATCTCCAACCGGAAGTATGCAATCAAACTGGTTTAATTATGTACATACGCTTCCTCTTATCCGTCCTGTGTCCTAGCTCTTCAACTAAAAGACCCCAAATTCAATTACTCTGAATCTTAACAGTGCCATATCCCAGTGCGCCAATTCCCAATGTCACAACTACTTACCTGGGTAGACTCTAATTAAATACCTATTTACCGTTCTACTTGGTCAAATCCATTCACAAACACCCGTTCCATAGAAATGCTTCACGTAATAACCCAAAGCTGACGTCATCTACATCCAGACCAAAACCTAATGCCTAACGCAGCCCAAAGAATGCAAGGCTATTTGCATCGAGCATACAGTCGCATTTTCACCTGTTGTATTGGGGAAATGAAATGCGTCTAAGTTGTCGTTACCGTTCGATCGGGCCTGGTGATTAACAAAATGGGTGGCGTATTGAACATAAAGGTCTTTTATCTGTTGAGTAGAAGTTGTCAGATGAGCGATCGGCCCGACTCCAATTGATCATTGCAATCCGTTCCATCAACCGTTCCGTGCCGACAAACAATCGTGTTTTCGAGGTACGTTTCGCACTTTAATCACGTTGTCTGCGGTAGTCATGCAAGGGCGCCGTCTCTGTCTGTTGTTATTTAGTGCAACTGAAGAGTATTCGGTACAGGAGCCAGTTTGTCGCAGTGAGTCGATATCATTGAGAGATTATATAATCATATACTGCTCAACAGCTATTTCATAACTATTCCAGTATTATTTGGCACAGATTGGGGTTAATACCGACAGTAACGTTTATTTTTCAAGTTTGGCTATGTTGCTGCAAGTTAGTAACATTTACTGTCTTACTCGGTCGTTTTTAATGTAACTGTGTTCCGTGAAGATCCGGGTTAGAATTGATCTTCGGCATCCCATATTTGTGGAAGGAGGCGAGTAATGGGATCGAATGATCAGGCTCGGTGACTTGGTTGACACATCGTATCTCGATTGTGTAGATCACTTGTTGATTATCTGGTCCAAAACCGAATGTTTACGTACTGACATCTGTAGCTGAATTACTGCTGCGTAAAAGAACAAATAACGTAGCTATGTATACACATGATTACATCATGATAACAGGTACTTTTATGGACAAAGAATAGTGTTACATTATTCAATGAATGTGGTCAAAATGTATTGCACACTGACAATGTTTGAGTTACTATAATGTTAAAGTTTTAATATGCGGGTGTTCGGTGCTGAATAAAACCGGTTTTAGTTATCCATTGACAAACATGTACAGACCCTGAGTGAGTGAGTGAGTGAATGAGTGTGGTTTTACGCTGCTTTTAGCAATATTCCAGCAATATTACGGCAGGGGACAACCAGAAATGGGCTTCACACATTGTACCCATGTGGGGAATCGGACCCGGGCCTTCGGCTTGGATGCAATAAATGACTTGATATTCTTCATTAATTTGTTGCGTATTTTTTCGGAATATGTCACAAATTAACACTTGCTGGTATTATCCGGATCAGACTATCATTCAATTAGACGGGGCGGTTTTGATGTTACGTATGTGCAGTCATAATGATGAAATGGACTTTGTGTACACTTTTACAATTACGAAAAAATGTATATTTTGTAATTTATATTATCCCATTTTTTCTCAAGTTGCGGAAATGTTTTCGGACTGAAATCAATAATTTTGTCGGCTGGAATGGGGTATTAAGTGGAAACGCCCAGCCATAGAACATCACCTTGCGTGACCCCGCTGCAAGCTGGCCCCTGTACAGGAAACTGAAAGGTCATTCCTGGAACACTGTTCATTGTTTTGCCAGCCTCTGTCTAATGGTGATTGATGGACCACGTGCATTTTGCATACTCATACTGATAGTGTTATGATTGATATGTTCATTATGTTGACAGCTTTTGAAATGAACATGTGGCAGCTGTTCTCATTTTTCACGAGTCTCGGTGACTGCATATGATCTACATGTTGATTTACGAGGGAATTTTCGTGTCATCCTGTCTGCTAAAGCTTGTGAACTCCGCAGCCGTTTACTGTACAGAGTTGTGTCCCTTGCTTGTGCCAGGAAAGGTTGGTCTTTGGTTCGAATCTCAGATGGATCATGGTCGTGAATGTGTCAGTACTATAGACTCTAGTGATCTATATTACTATAAACGTCCAAACACGTATATAGTACACGTAGTAGAGTTGTGTTTCCTTAGTTGTGACAGGATCTGAAGATTATGTTTTTCTAGTTACATTAGTGGCTGGGAGTCACTACACGTGAATAATGCCTAAGTGGGTGATTAACGTCAAAGATTGCAATCACAGCTACTCTGTGCCGCTTTCCTCCAGCGGTAAAAGAATACGTGTGACACAGTCTGCATTGTATAACAACCATTGACAGGTTATTACAGCCCCCCACCCCCTCCCCTCTAGCACTCCCTGTTCCTTACTCTCTGCCCCTCTATCTCTGTCTCTAACCTTCTCTCTCTCTGTGTTTCTTTCCCTTACTCTTTCTCTCTATCTCCCTCTCTGTCTCTCTGGGCCCGTGAAGATCCGGGGTAGAATTGGTTTTCATCAACCCATGCTTGCCGTACAAGGCGACTATGCTTGTCGTAAGAGGCGACTAACGGGATCGGG
>VKKT01007437.1:6544-17169 GCA_008038995.1 Haliotis laevigata | reverse complement strand
AATAAGCATATAATACTACAGTTGGCCTGTAAATATAATATCTGATAAATATAGAATACTACGACTGGTATGTAAGGATGACATCAAAATAAGCATATAATACTACAGTTGGTCTGTAAATATAATATCTGATAAATATAGAACACTACCACTGGTATGTATGGATGACATCAAAATAAGCATATAATACTACAGTTGGTCTTTAAATATAATATCTGATAAATATAGAATACTACCACTGGTATGTATGGATGACATCAAAATAAGCATATAATACTACAGTTGGCCTGTAAATATAATATCTGATAAATATAGAATACTACNNCTGGTATGTAAGGATGACATCAAAATAAGCATATAATACTACAGTTGACCTGTAAATATAATATCTGATAAATACAGAATACTACCACTAGCATGTAAGGATGACATCAAAATAAGCATATAATACTACAGTTTGCCTGTAGATATAATATCTGATACATATAGAATACTTCCACTGGTATGTATGGATGACATCAGATACACACAATATACCTCACGTAACCAGTGAACAATATATATGATAAATGTTTCAAGCTACAGACATCTAAGGGTAATATAATGTGGATACCATTAGACACTAATAAAATGGATGAGATAAAGTCTTATTTTCGTTAGAGGCTCTCAATTCTAATCGTTCAGATTAAATCAAACACTCCTTCCAGTCCATAGTTCAATAAACCAGTTCTTTCTTGTAACCTTCCTTACAACCAGTTCACTGTTTATGGCCATACAGCCACCTAGTGGAGAATACACTGAAGTAATTTTAAGATTGTGTCCTTACCCACTTTTCGAGACAGACGCTGATGACATGTTACCGTACACAGAGTAGGACACTGTCCAGTCAGACTGGCAAAACCACGGTGGTCTCACTTGAACTGGAAACATGTTTGTTAACATACATTGGATAACTCGACATATTTGATGTACGTCCCTTGAGCTTTGATGCATCGGTGTTTAACTCTAGATTCCTTATGTTATGTCCCACGTGAGGGGTATTAAGAATATGACATGGACTTTTAAAGGATATTAAAGTATGTTGTGTGTGTCAGCTGCAATTTACTGTAACACTTACCATTTACTCTTTCCATGATGTTAGTCCGTTTGAATCAGCTGCCTGAAAGATAAATCCAAGGGTTGTCACTGGCGAAGTTGAATGAAGGTTAAGTTGTAGAATGGATATTCCGATATGTTAATAATTCAATATTCTAATTGGGAGAGATGTGTGGAGATTTAACAAATGTCCTCATGTCTACCGCTGCTCAAGAAAACTGTAACTGCACAAGAACAAAATGCTCCCTTAAAATATAAGTATGTAAAATACATGATGATAAAAATCATTCAATGAATTATCTGTAAACAAGTTCCAAATACCACATATTGTAATTGCACTGTAGTCCGAAGTGTTATAAATCGTCAACGTTTACCGTTTTGGGAAAACCCACGAACACAGACGACTTGCTGACAAACCTCGAAACATAAACAGGGTGTAGTGGGATTCGAACCCATCATCACACACGTCATGGTATTCCAAAGGAAATCAACTGGACAGTCTGCTCAACAGTCAACCGGGCTAAGATGATTGTGTAACATTCAGTACTCACCAGCCACCAGCAGTCGGTATCTCTGAAGACGGTATGATGCGTGAATGAGTTCTCACGACTTATGTACGACAACCACACAAAAGCATGCGATGAATAAGATGTATTTTAAATCCACAACGCATTTAGCCTATCTGGCTATTTGGGCTTCCACATCATCTTCACAAACACCACGACATGGTGACAGCACTGTCACTTATGCGTTATCTCTTAGAAATCACCCCCGTTACTGATACATGCATATGCACAAGAAGTGAAACGATATATTTTAGGCGCTGACTGGGCTCCCGTTCTGCATTTGACTTTTGATATGTTGGAGTTTTATAGGACATACCACATCGATGATTGATACTTCTTACTGAACACATAATGCTGGTTGTTGAGTGGAGGGTAGATCGCAGTTTCTTCGTTTATAATGAACATGCTTATACCGAAAAGTGGAGTCCCAGCCACATGCTAGTCGAAAATCGCATACGCGACTAACATTAATGGTTCCCTTGAGTTCGTTATAATCATACTTCATGTTATCGTTGTCTTGAAGAGTGAGTTTAGTTTTACGCCGCACTCAGCGATATTCCAGCTATATGGCGGCTGTCTGTAAATAATCCAGTTTGGACTAGACAATCCAGTGATCGACAGCATGAGCATCGATCTACTCAATTGGGATACGATGACATGTGTCAACCAAGTCAGTGAGCCAGACCACCCGATCCCGTTAGTCGCTTCCTACGACAAGCATGGGTTACTGAAGATCAATTCTAACCCGGATCTTCACGGGTCTGTCACTGACGAAGGAACCCAACAATGACTTTTGTTAAGATCATAGAGAATGTTCATGTTTTTGGTTAAAAACCTGGAAGTAAAGAACTGGTTAGGTTTTGGAATCTTTTGCACTTTGTGTATCATTGTTATGCAAAACATGTATCCGGTTGCAATGTTTCGTGTAAGCAGAAATAATAAAAGAGTTCAGGACTTCTTAAAGCATGTCTTAAGCAGTAAACGTAAGTGCTGAGGTTTCCAGAAAATACAAACCCCAATGACAGTCGTGATAATGTAAAACTTTGTACAACACTTCTACACAAGACAGATTTTACACCACCTTTTGGACATCGATTGTCTCCTTCCTAATTGGTTTCCTGATGCTAGTGAATATCTGCTCGGATTGCCAAAATCAAACTTAACAATTTGTGCAAGAAATGTATTTAACCTACAGGTATATCTGACTTAATGTGGATAGTTAAAACTCATGAGTCAGAATCGCACAATTGGCAGACGTGTGTGATGATTGCGGAAAGCCTTTGTCACTTTTCTTTGTACAGATGATTAAAACATAAGAAAAGCAACAGAGACATTATGCTAGAACATGTGATACTTGCCCATCCATTCTTGCAATACGCTATGTAAAGTGCAGGTGACAGTCCATTGTACCCAAGAGTAACCGTGTGGTCTTATTTATACTGAAATGAAGAGTAACGTTGCTTGTTTCTGAGAGTTTCACTGATCATAGGTGAGTGTTCCAGATATACCACATGTGACATTTCGATTCACAACCAGTATGCTACACGGACAATGTAAACTGATCGCTATAATTACTTACGCTAGCTGATGTTTATCATGTGATGCCACGGTTAATGTAATGGATAACAATTTTCATGTTAGAGTACATGCCTACATGTATCGCAAAAATTGGAAATTTGAAAAGATTTCCAGATAAATGACCAGTCGATGAACCTGAGATGACCAACGTACATAAATACATGCATTGTTTATTTTATTATTTTTTTATTTTGTGTGTGTGTGTGTGTGTGTGTTTCTGTTGTCCTCCAGTCGTTGTAATGATCATAGCCATAGTGTCCAACTTGTGCAACGTATCATATCCATTACAGACTCGTCTTAAAGGTAGTCATCGATGGCATATTCTAGGAGCTGTTAAATCCCTAGAAGGGTACATATTCGAATTTGCTAGACGTTTTTGCATTTAGCAACACATGTGTCTTTTTAAGCAGACACTAAGTTGGTCTTTGAGCGAGTGAACGAAACAACACGATGATGTGGCGTACCCACTGGGCTGGTACTAATATGAGGTCACGTGTTATTGCAGGTTTTGCAACCACTTCTGCGAATCGCTCGATGACCTCCTTTAACCACTGAATTCGTCAGACTCCTTCTTCAGTAGTCTTGCATGGGTGATCATAGATGTTTATCCACACGAGTGTGAGAGTAGTGTGTTTGGGCGTTTTCACATAACCTTTGCAACGTATCAGTAGATCTTGAGTATTGTTTCGACAGTCGTGTCTTAACAAATGGATTCCCAAACTGACATTCATGTTTTTATATTAGGCGTTCTGCATCGAAGTATCAACAAGTGTGCATCTTGGATGTTTGTTAACACGTTTACCATGTGACTCGTATTACCTGGAATGTTTTGTTAGATGTTTCATATTTGAAAAGGTATAAGCGAGATGGAATAAAAAGAGCTTCATAAACTGAAGCTGCACAGGTTCAGGTTGTGCTGCCAAATATAATGCACCAGTAACACTACTGGCTACACCTTACCAAGTACGGATATTATAATTTCACTTGGGAACAGGAATTAAGACCTTCTGGTTTACTGCAAGCTAAATAATGGTATGTACAAATATTTCAGTTCTTTAAACCAGTCAGATGTATAACGTCCCTTTTGTCTTCAGCGCCTGGAGTAATCGCTGATATATATTATTTTAACTTTGAAACTTGAGGAGGTCAATTAGTTCACCCAGAGCATGGAGCGTGGTGTGAGAGGCTTTCGTGCGTTCAAAAGCGCGGATTACTCCAAATGATGTACTGGCAAAAGAATAGGACTAACACATTGGTGAACAATAACATTGTTAGCGGTTCAGTTTGCATTCCAAGAGACCAATCATTGGAGTTTGTTTTTTTTACCATTAAATGAGTCACACCTTAGAGCCTTTTTGTCTGCGTAATTCAATATCTTAAAACTGAACAAATTACGACAAAGTAGTAAAAGATGCAAATGTGTGCATACTCGTACTATTATATACGATATGACTTCTATTACCTGGAATGTTTTGTGATTGTTTCGCTCCGTGGTTACATATGTAAAAAGAATAAATCGAGGTGGAATACAAGGAGCTCTATAAACTGAAGCTGTACAGGTTCACGTTGTCCTGCCAAATATAATGCACCAGTAACACTACTGGCCACACATTACCACGTACGGATATTATAATATTATATAATTTCACTTGGGAACAGGAATAAAGACCTTCTGGTTTACTGCAAGCTAGATAATGGAATGTACAAGTATATCAGATGTATAACGTCTCTTTTGTTTGTTGTAAAAGGTTCTATTTATTTAACTTCTGTTTTTGCCATCCTCCGGCGTTGACGTTTTGATTTTTAAACTTAAAAAAATGATGTTTTACCAAGCTCAGGGGCTTGAATTTGATTTGAAATGAAATGTGAGAAGGTCAAATTAATTCAACCTGTGCATTAAGCGTGCTGTGAGAGGCTTTTATGCGTTCAAAATCCCTGGTTACTTCAAATTGATGTACTGGCAAAAGAATAGGACTGACATGTTGGTGAACAATAACATTGTTGGCGGTTCACTTTCCATTCCAAGAGATTAGTCTTTGGAGTTTGTACCATTAAATTTGTCTATACGTTTTTAGCACCTTTATGCCATGTCGTCTGCGTAATACAATAACTTATAATTCAACAAGATTGTGTTCAGAAGGACTGTGTCAAGATGTTAATGTATGCATTCTGATACTATAAGAGAAATTATCTAAAAATACGAGACACTGCCATGGTAGGAAACAAACAAAATTAAATTCTAAATATAATCTTAAATCACTGTGAAAGGCATGTGCTTTTTATCACAATATCACTCATGCTTGTTAAGAGACACATCATTATGATGTCAGAAACCAATATATATTTACATCGTCAAGTAAGTAATTAGGCTAGAATACGTCCAAGTAATATTCTCGGTCTTTGTGGTTTTCTACCATAGTGTTAAAGCCATAGTTTTTATTATATAAAGTAAACATAAATCACTTTCCTTAGAAGTAAGGCAGCTGTTCATGAGTGGTTCTATTTATATCGATGACAAATCAGGTTTGTAAACAGGCCTCAGGAGTGTTGTAGCAACGTCAGTAGTCAATTGTTTTGTTTAAAGTTTACACCTGGGACGCGTCTCTTTGGGAGAGATATTTAGAATTGAATGAGTGTCTAGTGTTTGCTGTGTAAGTGAAACCTGAATAGCATGTCAGGTATTTCTGCGAACAGGTCACATTGGAGAATTGAACACGTTAAAGAAGTACGAGGTTTGCTGTTATTGCGCGGTGCATACATCAACAGATATAGAGTCTTCAAATCATGGTTTGTGAAGACATGTGTCCCACAGAATACAATGACATGAATTATTTATAGCGTCATTCCTGTTGAACGGGCAGACATGCTATGAGATATTAAGAGCTGCGTATGTCCATGCATCTGAGAAATTACAGGAAACTTTTAAAAATCCATTAATATTATGTTTTCATTTAATGTTTCACTCGTGAGATTAGTTTTTCTGGAAACCTCATAAATTACGTTTACTGCTAAAGACATGCTTTAAGAAGTCCTGAACTCCTTCATTATTTCTGCTTGCACGAAACATCGCAGACCGGATACATGTTTTGCTGTGATAATCAAGGTGCAAAAGATTTCAAAACCTAACCAATACCTTACTTTGAGGTTTTTAACCAAAAACATGAACATGCTCTGTGATCCTAACAAATTTCATTGCCAGGTACCTTCTTCAGTGACAGACCCGTGAAGATCCGGGTTAGAATTGAGTCAGTGAGTCAGTGGATTCTCAAAACGGATTTCATGGTGTTCACTATATAAGGAAATGGCATATACTCAACAGAGCTGGTGAAGGGTGATGAGCTAGGGCACTGTCTTCTCGGGAGTCATGTTACTCTGCAAGCAGCTCTGCTCTTTTGTACCAGATCATAACTCTTTACAAACCTGTTACAGCTTCACTGCTGAACTGCTGAACCGCTGAACTGCTTCAACCATCTTGACCTATTGCCTGTGTATGTTTTCTCTTGCAATACTTTTTGACATGACTGACAATGCTTTCAATTTTAGTCAGTGTGTCTTCATGATTTATAAAATTAGTTTTCAGATCCATATGACAAAGGCGAGCCTCCAATCGTTATAAACAACCCGTTAACCAACCCAAACGACGTTTCTGTTGATTGCTGGAGTGGGTGCCCTGGTATGACCACTGATTCCACTCACAGACTGTACGAAGAAACATTGGTCAAGCTAAATATATAAGTAAGTTTGAGTTACTTCTGGCAGATCCCACTCACAGACGTGCGGCTTTGCTGCACCGGATGGACTGTATCAATACAATGTGATGCCATTTCATCAAAGAACCTGGCGAATGAATATCCAGATGGATGAAATGAAATTGTCAGTGACGATAATTAAAACAACAGCAACTGTTATATTCACATGGTAATATCACTGAAAATGTGTGTGTTTTCGTCAGGACAGCTTGGAGGTCCTGTCGGTGGCAGGAAATATTGTTGATAGAAGACCCATTGCATTGCACAAAATCGTAGAGCATTGATGGTGAATGTCAGATTGGCATCTATTGACATGGTTCTCGGGGTAAAGGAAAAAATATTGATAAAAACAAGTTTAAAATTTTAAATAGTTATTTTATTACCATGATACAAAAAAGACTGTTCATCCTACAGATCAATTACAACAAACCACTTATTGACTATCGCAGCGTTGTTCAAATGTGTTTACAACCAATCAGAATCAAATTAAGCTTTCCGTTCCGTTCCTTTTTACCACAAATTGCGAAAATAGAAAAAAAATGTTTAAATGATGTTGGCTGCAAAATGTCTGAACAATTAGAATTTGTTAAGAAAACTGATGTGTCACATTTTGAAAAAAAGATTTGATCAATGTATCGTAAACAAACGCGTAATCACACTTGAATAATGTCTTATTATATTTTCCAGTGGGGAAAGCTTGAATTCCATTTCTAGAAGTAATCGTTAAGATCGTCACCACTGTACTGGACTTTGACAACGTGTTTGCTACCGCTTGTACTCTGAAACAATTAATTGCATGACTAACATTTCAAAAGAGAAAAAAATATATAGCAAAGTACCAAAGGCACAATAATACATACTCAAGCAAGAATCTACAGACTGGTCTTTATCTTCCAGTTATATTATTACATAATCATTACCTCCAGTGTGTATCTAAACTTCATTACTGTCAGAAGCCTTATCTGGGACCATTAGCGCACGAGCTTTTAGTGACGTTGGTCTTAGAAGTTCAGAATATGTTAAATGATTTCATACAAACGATTTCCTTAAAAAAAACATCTTTGGTATTAAGGACGGATCTCCTTACTCACCTGACTTTTGATTGTAACATTCAGTGGTATTTCATCCGACGTATGATCGGAGTCATTTCCATCAACTTTGCATGTGAACACCACAACCTTTCTGAAATATACGCATGAAAAACATAGATTTGTATATACAGTATAAGAGAACATGTGATAATACTATATAAAATATTAGACAATATGCGCACACACTTGCACGTGACAAATATAACGTTAAACGATTTAATGTGAGCATGTGACAATGTAACAACCAATGCAATACATTATGTATTAAACACGTGCAAATGACAAAAATAACATAAAATATGATTGATAAAATAGGCCCTGAAAAGGTATGCAAATGCGAGATAATATGACAAATGAAATCAAAACGATTTATGAAACAGTTGCAAATAACAAAACGTATCTTCAAATGATATCATTGTAATACACACTACATAGTTTAAGCGAATATGTGATATGAGAAATGCAATTGAAAACGATATGTGAAACGTTTGCAAATGACAGTAAATATTTATACAGATATGATGTAAAAATAACTAAAACTCCCTACGAGGATGACAATGTCATAAACACATTTGAGAAAATGAAAGCTTCAAAACCTTTACATAATCATAAAATATCCACTAAAATTGAGAACACTGCGTTATACAGAGCTGAATGTTCAGAAGTATAAGAAGACAGTAGTGATCAAATTAGAAGCTAAAGCTACTCTGTTTTCAATTTTGCGGTCCTTTATCGTCGATTTAAGACCGCTAAATGTAATTAAAAAACCGAACGCGGTGAATCGGTAACTTTAATTAGCGGTCCTTAAACTGTCATTTAAGTACGGTTTTGATGAGCTCTCAGCCAATCAGAATCGAGTATCACACATTGGCGTGCTAGAATTCTCAATGTTGATACTTACCCGTTCACGTAGGCATTCGCAGATCTTATGCTGCCTTTATAAAAAGCGTATGTAACCGTCCAATCTTGTTGGAAGCATCCAGGCCGTTTCACACTCACTGAGAAGTAACAAGTGTCAAGATTAAGGCTGGCTAAAATGAGCAATAATCAGAAATATCTTTGAGGTTATTAATGATGATCGTTCATTACCCTTTGTGATAGAAAAAAGTCTTAAGTTTCTCACACAAAATACAAATTTAGGACTTAGTTCATGGTCTGCTCCTATTTTCAGGACGTTTTTTGTTAATAATCCATGTAAAAGACGTCACCACTCACCAGTGATGTGAAAAATATTAATTTTCTTTAGATATTATTGGTCAAAGTTACGTCTCCGATATGTCTCGATAATCAATCAATATTTAGTGAACGATTATCGATTTCTATTATCTTTATCGATAGCCAGTCAATACTAAACATATATTTTAGTCACATTTAGCACGGGTTCGAAGCAATTGTCGTTGGTGGTGGATCATTTTAATACTACACGTGTTGCTATAATTTCTTAACTCGGATAATTAACCACCCCACCCCCACCCATATCTAACACAGTGTAATAGTTCATCTCTGAATGGCTGAGGTGGCGTAGAATGGTAGATAAAGCGTTCGTTGGATACGCCAAAGACCCGGGGTCGATTCTTACATCGGTACACTGTGTAAAGCCCAAATCTGGTGCCCCCTGCCGTGATATTGCTGGAATGTTGCTAAAACGGACGTAAATCCAGACACACCAAATACTCATTCTTCACAGAATGTTGTATATCCTGACTTAGGATGGTGCTCTACAACTATGAAGCTGATAAAGAACTTGACGTTAAAATTATGATACGTTAGAGAAATTATACAAACAGATTGATTAATTACCCACCGCTGGGTCTTTCCATGTTCAATTCTGTGTCTTGCCTCGAAGCTTTAACGGCGACCAAACTAGGAAACTCTGAAAAGAATGTACGTCTGATATCATACTTCTTTTCACAACACATATATAAAATTACCGACAACTATCTTCTATTAAGAAATATTTACTACTATGCTAATTTACTATTTAACTAATAATCAGGTTTTTGTGGAATTAGAAAACAAAATACTCGTGAAGAGCATTTGTCGTCAGCAACCCATGCTTGTCGTAAAAGGCGAATAACGGGATCGGGTGGTCAGGCTCACTGACTTGGTTGACACGTCACCCTATTCAAAGCGTAGATCGATGCTCAAGCTGTTGATCATTGGATTGCCTGGTCCACGCTCCATTAATTACAGACCGCCGCCATACAGCTGGAATTGTGCTGAGTGCGGCGTTAAACAACAAACAAACAACAGAATATGTCAACATTTCTCCTTACCTGACTCGTTCTGCCTTCACACAGCCAGGGTTCCAATACGAATGCATGTTGTGGGCTCGTCACGTGGTTTTATAGGAGATAATAATAGAATTCCAGGAACGAAAACAAACACGGCAGCTCACGCTCTACCTTTTTTGTTCACACACTTTGACTTTCAATACAAAACAGTGATCGGCCGGGCAAAAAGTAGCTCTTAAAAGGTGAAAAATTATGGATGTCAACTGCTTATTATGAGGTATACGACGTTTCGGGGTATATGCATACTCATTT